>WYDI02029767.1:0-24715 GCA_009867235.2 Psittacus erithacus
TAAAACCATCGGTGTTATCAGCGCTGCTACCAGGCTGAAAGTGAAAACCACAGCACTGCACCAGCTACTAAGAAGGAGAAAAAAATGACTGCTACTGCTGAACCCAGGACAGTGATTAAAATAAGTAAAAACCAGATTTTTTTTCCCCCAGGAAAAAAAAACCAAAAAGCAACCAGAACCCTAAAACTTTGCCATTTTAATGTTTTTCCCCTTTTAATAAAAAGCATGGTACCCTTCCTATTTGTGTGACACACTGTGTCCCCAAACATTTGTTTCCCATATTAGTCATTGCTGGATAAGTGCTTCAGCAAAATTCTATAGTTGCCTCTACATTAGCATCTGAGTTTCAATCAGGAGTGCACTTATAAAAGCAACCCCATGGTGGGCCTCACATGCTCTGCTTTAGTTGACATCACAAAACTGTCTTGAAGCACGTTAACTGGATTTCTTTTGGGTGAACGTAAGCTGGAAAATGCATCCCAAATGTTCATCTAAGAAGCTCCAGCTGCTAACAGGCATCCAGGCTGTGACACTGGTCTAGAGGTGGTCTGCAGCGAAACCCTTTGAAATGGATTTGGCATAGGCATCAGCCCTCAGCGCCAACTGTTGTGCTGCCCAAATCTGCTCCCACTGGGCTTCAGTATTTGCTAACATAGATATACCCTTAGTGTGTACAAAGGCAGGCACATATAGTGGATAAATGTTAACATTCGAAGTTTTATATCATGGGCACTGAAAGCAAACTAAAGATCTTTGGTGAGCTATAGAAGGCAAAAAAAATCAAATTAAGGTTATTTGGAGCTGCTGACTTTAGACTTCTCATTGTTTGATTAAAAATAAGTCATGTATAGTGACTGAGAGACAGATGAATAACTGAACCTTCATAAAATATCTCTTTATTGTGAGCATTTTTAAACCTGATATGTGAATAGATTATCTGATCTTTAATATCAGTGCATTTCCCACTGTATTTGCTTGAGTTTACTGTTGCTATAATGCTTATCCAGATGTTTTTAAAAGGGATTGACTGGCATCAAGGCAATAGTCAGGCAAAACAAAGGAAGGAAGAATGATATATGTTCAAGTTAAAGGTTTGGTGGCTGCTCTGTCCACATGCTTTTGCTCGCACTAGATTTTTCCTTCACACAAATATTGAAAACTGTCAAGGCTTATTCTGACAGATGGCAGCTTTTTCACTCTTTAAGCACCAAAGCAATCCTTGCACTGGTTATTGTCTCTCTTGTGAGAAGCACTCAAAGCAAACTTGTGCCTGGGTGAACAGGGTAATGAAGAACTACATTTCTAGCATTTTCTATGTATTTGATTAATATCTCCAGTCAAGAAATACTCACTGCTGTTATAAAGGAGTGCTCAGTGTTTGCCAGTCTTATTTTTGGACTTGTGTCAAATGAAAGTTTGGAAAAGAACAGAGTTTGAAATATCAGTATCCCTGTTTTGTTGGGAGACCCTGACTTCCAGTTTCAGGAAGGCAATGTTCTTCATGAATCAAACCAACAGATCATGGCTTGTCAAAGCTTCTGGGGCACATTCATATCTTTGTCTAGCCTCACATAAGCCTGCTGTGGTATAAAAGTTTTCTAAAGGCCAGAGAAATGCTGGCATAAGAGCTCCACAATACAAATTTTTCCGCGAACAATATACTACAATGATCTCTGCATTGGATACCACTATCTGTGCTTTGTGGACTTCAGTACTCCTGTGCTTCAGGGAGCACATATGCACATTAATAACTTAGCTTGGATCAAAGCTACTTCTGTGGTGACTTTCTTGATTATTAACATTTACTGGGCTTTGGTTCACACCTAGAGTTTGTAGCCAAAACAGAGGCTATATATTACTAAATTAAAAGTAAACTAACCAGGATATAATGCATATTAGCTTTCCTTGATTTCATATAGAAGTGTATTAAGGTAGCATAGTAAATAACAGAATACAAATATTTTGTAACACTGTGATGACACAACCAGACACAAGGTGTAGGGGTTTTACTTAAGAATGTGAGTAATGTGATCACTGCTGGAGTAAAACATGAAGCTGACTTGTGGGTATTTCTGTACCTCTACCTATATCTGTATTTATATCTGTATCTGTATCTATCTATATCATCTATCTGTCTATGTCTATATCTATGTCGGCCCTTGTATGTAAATGAAAATACATATTTGGTATGAAAGTAATATGTTTTTCCATTTACGTATAGGAGGTGGAATATATCCTCAGCATCACCTATTTCACAATAGAGCTCTGCTCTTATTAATGTAAACATAATGCTAATGGGCTTACTCTTTTCTCCAGTAGAGTGATGTAGACACCATGTAGAACGTACTGGTTTGCATAACTACCTTTTTTCAGTATGTTTTTTGTAATCAGAGTTCAGTTATTCCCTCTTTAGGAACTGTTCTTAGAAAAAAGAAAAAAAAAGAAGAAATAAAGTTGGAGAAGTGCCTAACTGATCACATTGGGAGCTGTAGACTAAAACAAGCACTTTAGAAGTTAATGTGAATTTTATTGGGAATTTTTCATCAAAGGCACTTGAGAGCCAGGAAGGTGAATTTGACTTCATTGTTAGAATTAGCTACATTAGGAAAGCTAATTGCAAATAACCTTTCAACGTTGCTTGCCAAGAATTCCTAAGTCTGCTGTAATGAAAAACCAGGACAGAGATATATTGAAAACACAAACAGGTTTATGCCTAGATAAATTTCCTCAGGGAGAAAATTAAGGAAGTAAAGATCTTCTAGCAGGAATATCAATTGTTCATAGTGGTACCAGCAATTAGGAAGTCTAGTTAAGTGCAGATGGCACAGCAGGATGAGGGGGAATGAGATTTACTGAAATCTATGGAAATTTGAGTGTTTAGGCTGACATTCATGATGGGATGTTGGTATGATTGGCAAGTGGGATTTGCAGTGCTGAATTTGTCCCTTGTATTCTCAGTGCTTTTCATGGGGAAGAGGCTGGTTGTTACAAAAGGCATTTGTATTACCTAATACTCTGATTCCTGGGATCCTTCAGTTCACCATTAAGGCATGCCAGAAAAGAACATGTGTTTTACAAGTCTGTGTGAACTCAGGTTTCTTTTGCTGACCTACAGTTAAGTATCTTGTAAAATCTTATGGATTCAGAGTATGAAGCCACTTCCTGTACTGAGGTATCCATTTGTTTTTCCTGAATTGTTTCTGTAGCATTCTGGAGGCAGTGATTGAAGGGGAAGACTGAATTGTTCTGGCCTCATTGAATAACAGCCTTCTGCATGATCTCCTGGAGAAAAGACAACATTGCATTCACTTATGGACCTCTAGGGATGCTGCACACCTTTTTGTCTTCTGCTTAGTGTCAGTTAGGATGATATTAACAGCATCTATAGCTAACCATTATACGATATGGTAAAATGTGCAACACATCCAACAATTCCATGACCATACAAATAATTTTTTTAAAGTCTCAACATGTTTTTGTATTTATTTAATGTTATAGCATATTTCTCTAATTATATCAGAATTTATTAGAACGTAGATTCCAAATGAAATAATTTTTTTCTTACTTCTTAAAAAAAGTATTACAATTTTTTTTAAATTATATGTATAAGAAAAGTAATTCTAATGCAAGGTGTTTTTTCTTTAAAAATCTTCCAAGCAGCAATTTTGTTTTCTTTGGTTTAATAAAGAGGTTGTTTCAACGTTCTTAAAAAAAATAAAATAAAAAATCCCATAGTTCCTCAATTAATAGAAATATTTTATGTTTAACTTGTCTTTCATACATCTGTAATCAATTTTTTTTATTTAATTTCCTGTGGATTTTAAGAGCATCAAGTACAGTTGCTGACCAGGTAGTGCCTTGGTTATCCAGAGCCTGGGACAACCTGTCTGCCTGTCTGTCTGCTGTTGAGACACTTGCTCAGAACTTGCATCGCTTTCTGCTGCCTCTACAAAGCAGTCAATTTTTGCTGAGCCATTGGGCCCTGCATCAGCTCTCCAATCCATCTCTGGGAGGAGCTGTGAAATGAGCAGTAACCAAAATGCAACCACTTGGCTGTGGCTTAGTGTTCAGTAAAGCATTTTTCATGCTTAAAAAATTAATCGATTTTCATATGGATATATATAGAAATTTGTGTGCCTGGATGCATGTAGTATGTATGTGTATAAAACTGTATTTACAGGAAGGAGAAGAAAGTCTTAGAGTCTTAAACAGTCTCGGTCTCATACTATTGTATACTTTACAGAATTTCTGTGATTCTAGGAACTTCATCCATAATTCAGCACAATAACCGCTTATTAAAGATTGAGTGTAAAGTAAAATCCCTAACTGCTAATGTTTAGATGTGCTACCCTAAGAAAAGAGAAAACAAACTCTGACATAGTCATAAATAAATGGAGTTTCTTAGGACTATGTTCCTTAAGGGACAAGATTAAGGCCCAAGGATAATATTTATCATGGCTGCAGTTGGTGGGAGAAAACTGAAGTTTCCGAAGGGTCTATTTAATTGACCCAATAGTTAATTTTACAAAATCAGTAAATAAAAAGTCAGTAAATGAAATTATATATGTATGATACCCTCCAAGCACCAAACTGAAAATGACCCCTACCATTAATTGAAGTGAAGGCAAAATTATCATAACAGATTGTATTAATTTTGCCTATTTATTTGCAGTTTCATGTTTATTTGTTGTGCAAAACATTCTATTCTGCACATACAACTTCTGTCACCCATAAAGAAAATACTGCAGGCTGTGGTAGTTAACAATATTCTCTCAAAATTCCTGTTACAAACATGTATTTTCCAGAGAAACCCAATGTATGTGTAAGAGATATTAGTTACAGAGGAAGACGCATGTGCAGAAAGATACCAGCTCTCCACTGTAACTTCTGAATCACAATTTTGTCGCTGAGAAATTAAATGCCAAGAAAGGGATCATGATGAATGTGGCCAAGCATCATGTCATGGAAGTCTTCACTTTTGTGGTGTTAGACCCTACATGATCTGGACTTGAAAAAAGACACTGTAGTTAAAGCTATTATTGTTTGGCCCCAAATCTTTTTATTGTCTGTATAAGTTATTTAGAGAATTTTTGTAGCACTAGGGAATACTTTTAATGACAGATGTTTAGTGCAATGAATTTAAAAATTACAATTTTCAGACCAGTCTGGTTACGTGATGTACTATTTTTTGAAGAACGAATGTTTCTACTTTAAACAGCGATTATTATTATTATTTAAATTTTTCTGAAAGCCAGTGACATCAGTTGCTCTTACTGAATGTGATCAGTGCCATTTATTTCTCCTGGCTTTTCTTGCAGTTTAGAGCTCAGGCTGCATGTTTTACACAGCTCAGCATTGAGAACTAGACACTTACAGCAATCTTTAAAAAAAACTCCAACCCTCAACATTCAATTAGCTAAGAAAGCTGGAAGCCATTTTTTTTCTTTTTTGGCTATAAATATCTAGTCATAAATCTCTTTGTCCTGTGCTCCTTCACTGCAATGTAGATTTTGAGTGCAGTAAGTTCCACACACTGAGCTCCCACATTTTTTCTAGTGCTCTGGTTATTAATACATTCTCCCTGACTTTTTATCTTCTCTGTTCTCAGCATAACTCTCCATATGTCTGTGTATATGTATACACTAACAAATGAGTGCATTTTCCATTATGCTTCAGGCCAAATGTGGGTCCCTGACTCATGATTATAACTTCTGTTAATACAGATAAGTTAAAAAAAAAAAAAAAAAAAAAAAAGAGAGATTATGACTCCATGGAGGCCGCAGCAGAAGTAGACAAAGTCAATAGGAAATGGGTGAAGTACTATCAGTGAAGAAAGTGGTTCTGTGCCATCAACAAAATTGTAACGCAAATATCTGCCGTAACAAGCCCTTCTTTTAGTCTGCTGTGAGTTAGTGAGCCCAAGCTTGTTCAGCTACTGGCAATGACAATTATTACTTGCCTTTTTGTCTATATGCACACTAACATTATTTATTAAGAGCTAGAAAAATAAGATCCCTGATACTCATCCTGGTAGTATGTCTTTCAATGAAGTTGAAATACTGAAGTGTTCTTCAGGTATTAGTGGCTGTGGAAATATTAATCCTGTTCACCTTCCCTATAAATTTCTGAAAGTTAAAAGCAGAATGGTCTTATCTTCAGGTTAACAGAAGGATAATTGACAGCTGCTATAATTAAGACCAATTGAAGAAGATCATTATCCAGTCTCAAAAAAAAAATGAAAACAAGGAGTAGTGGAATACTGAAAAAAGTATAAAACACTGTATCTTGACCTATAATTTAAAGAATACATATAAATGTAAATATGAACATTTACATACATAAATACATATATATGTATGCACACACGGTTTGCCCTTAAATTAGAGCATTTGTTACTTATGAGGTAAGGGTAGAGAAACAAGATCGCTAAAAGCTGTTGTGCATACAAATGATAGTACCCCATTGATCAGATGGACAGGTAGAAGTGACTAGAGGTGTTAAAGCTAATCATCCAAGATATGCCCTAAGGCAGTTATGTCAGCTCTCTCCTTAGCTGATGGAGAGAGATGAGTACCTCCAAAGGACAATTCATCTTTTTTGCTTGTTTCAGGATGAGATGAATCACCTCCAGGAAGTATCCAAGAGACCTCCGTCAGCTACACAGAGAGCTCTGATGACTAAGTTAGGTGGCTAAAACTAGGTGAGATGAATGGCTCTCTCTCAAGGGGTTGCTGACTTTGATATCTATTTAATTGTACCTCACATAGAAACTGTTCTAACAAGTTACATATTATAAAGACAACTCCCAGAGGTCACTATTCATCTGATTTGCAACTAGACTTGGAACGGTACAGAACCAATTGCCATATGAATTGTGACCTTTTCAAATGATAGAAGCAAGTGACTCCTAAAAGAACATTAGTGAAGGAATCAAATGTGACTATAATGTACTAGAAGAACAATCCAACAGACTTGCTTTGCTCTTACTAAGGTTTATTGAGTGCACATGTAACCAAGTTAGCTTTGTATTTGCATTTTTATTAGAGAAGATGACATTGAAAGCAAACTTCTGTGTAACACACAAGTGCTCCATTGAATTATTTTCTTCTTACATCTATTGTATGCAACCCATTTAACACCAGACAGCAACATGGCAACATTTCTCTCTCAGTATGGGTGAAAGTTTAGAGCACTGTAGTATTTATATATAGGTACTGAATGCCTTGTTCTGAAGCTGGGGAGGCTTTTTCATATACAAGCTCACTTCCATTTTCTTGGTCTCTTTTTTTTTTTCAAATGATGGCCCCACAGGGCGGTTTTTTGCAAGCATTAGAGAGTTTACACCAAATACATTTTTAGGATGTCAAACAGATTATATTATTCGTTCAGCCATGAGTATTTTGATGGTATCTGTGTGTACTTTGTCAGATGGGCTATTTCAGATTCTACTCATCTCTATTTATAAGGCATCTCCAACAGTTCTCATCTGATTCATTTGTACTCAGTGAATTGGTGCGTGGAAGCAGCAATATATCCTTCCTTTACTTCCAAAAGTTTGCAGTATGATAGATGAAAGAAGAAACGACAAACAAGCACATCAAAAGCAATGCTTTTGTATAGAAGTCCAGATTTGAAAGGAAAAAGTGGTATAGCATTTCTGGTCCAACTCCTGTGACCCAGCTTGTCCCATCACCCTTTGGATAAAGACCTCTGTGAAGCCAGCTGGGGTGGCTTTGCTGTTCAGGTTACAGAGTCCAGCCTTTTGATCCAGGCAGTCCTAGCCTAAATATCATGAATGCAGCTGCCGATCCGTTCATGCATGTCATGCAATGCCTCTTCACAGACCCATGTCTCCTTTCTGGGATGGCTTCAGCCTGTGGGCTCCTCTTCAAAGGGATTTTCAAAGAGGGGAAAGTGGTGAAAACAGGATTTTGGAGAAAGCTCCAGGTGCAGTGACAGCTGCTAGGCCAGCTGCAGCTCCTGCTCTAACCTTCTTTCCATCTGTAGTGTGCCTGTTTTTAGAAAGCCATACTTTTCTTCCCCTTCAATCATAGAAAGATGCCATTATATAATTCAACTTAAATACACAGCCTTAACTCACAGATCTACAAGGTGTAGATAGTACAGAACCTGTATTATAGTCATTCATAGGCAGGTTTCTTTGCTGATGGTCCCAAAAGACTTTCAGATCCACATGAAAGCTTGTTACCTGCTGTACTCCTCTACTCCTTTTACTGTAAGGCACTCTGAGAGCACTGCTCTTCCATGAGTAACAAGCACAAGCCGCAGCATGATCTCTGTCTTCACAAATACCTGCACCACACAACATACCTTATTCTTGCCTCATTCATGCTGCAGACAGAAACCTCATGACCTGCTTTCCCATCATGAACACTTTTCAAACACACTCAGTCCTTCCCAGGTACCCATTGCTGGCATTAATGTGTCATGGAGCACCTCTAGCTTGCTGCATCCAAAATGTCTTTTCCATATTGGCAATCTTGGAAGGGGATCCTGGAACAACAAAAAATGGCTAAAGTTGGAAGGAGCCTCTTGAGATCCCCTGCTCAAGCAAGGTCAGCTAAAGCAAGTTGCCCAGGACTGAGCCTAGTCTGGTTTCAAGTATCTCCAAGGATAGACTCCACAACTTCTCTGGGTAACCTGTGCCAGTATTTGACCACACTCACAGTGAGAAAGTGTTTTCTTGTCCTCAGATGGCGTAGACCACTCAGACAATGTAATCCAGGGCTAAGCAAGAGCTAGGGAAGAGCTAGGGCCATAATTTTTATTTTTATAGGTTTTTACTGTCTCCAGCCCAGATATTTATGCCATTCATTCACACAAGCCAAGCTTTAGAGTCAATGGAAAGAAACAGGAAGAAAAATGATTCCTGAGACTTCTGATTATGCCCTAGAAATGCCTATTTCTTTCCACAAGCTTGAAGTTTGGGGGGAAGTTTGAGGGACTTAAAGGAACTTGAAACAGCTCTGATGTAGCCACTTTCATACATTTTTTGATAGCTAGTTTTTTCAATTAATATTGTTCAATAAATAAGCGCCTTCCGTTTGGATCAAGCTCTGAAATTTTTACGCACCAAAATAAGTCGTATTTTCAGATAGAAAAGCACTTAAGCCTTGTGCTTTACAGTCAAAACCATTTTATTTCAAAACAGCAGATAAAAGCTTTTCTGTATAATTTGTGGAAAAACTACAACTCTACCCTGCTTTGTAGCAAAGACCTGTTATTTGGGTATTCCCATGAAAAAGTGTGAAGAAAATATGTACTAGGTTTTCTAGCAAATTACAGAAAATACTAAATTTGCAAATTAATCTTACAGTTTCACCAGGAACAATGAAAAAGAAAATGCATTCTTGTCTGTATATTTCTACACTTAACAATGTATGATACTTGCTTCTTTTTCTGATTGCTCATCAAAAGATGAATTTGCAATTTTCATTATTCTGAAGCGGGTGCTCCCTATTGTATGGATTAGTGATGTTTGACAAGGATTTTTTTTTTATGAGAACTGCAGGAGAAGGAAGGATGTGTGAGTCAGAGAAGTCAGAATAAAATCAAAGTCTAATTTTGGCAGATGAAGAGAAACTTGAGAAACACTTCACTTTCAAGCTGTGCACAAATGAGGCATTGCTTGATGAATGCATTTAGAATAATCTAATATTTATAAAGATTCATGAATTAAGAGTCATTTACTGTTCATACATTTCAAGTATAAAATATTGATACACAGAGTTTTTATTAAGACTGTCCTTACATGATTCAGGCTTTCAAACATTCAATTCTTCTGAATGGTTCCATGTCGTCTATGTTGTAAAGGCAATACTAATTCTTTTTCCTGCTGAAGAGTGAATAGAATTATATCTTCACATATGCAGCCATCAATAGCCCCTTGGCAATAAGTTCTGCAGGGAAAGATCAGCTAATTCTGGCCCACAGGAGCACTGGCATGTGACCCAAGGCCCAGGTGGCCCAAAGAGCTTCCTGCAGAGCCAACAGGGTTTGCCATGCACTTCTGCAGAACAATCCCAAACAAGCTGTTCTGTTAGCATAGGAAATAGCAACACTTATGTCCCAGCATCTTCCTGACTTCTAGATGAGCTCTCTATGTCTAATAGGATACAAAGTCCAATTAAGGCTTTCTTACTCTTTGAGACTTGCATTAGTGTTCTCATTAGCTGATACTTTATAGAGAGCTGCATCAGTAATTTCTTCCTTAGCTTGTCAAATACACCCATATCCTGTTTTCAGGAAACTCGTGGGGATACAATTTCTCAGTCATCTCTTTTGCTGTCAGATTTAGAAGTGGAAATCAGGAAGTGCACAGAAAGATGGGAGAGGGGCTGGGTTTAATTTTTTTTGTTGAGATGTAATTATTTTTTATGGGATGGAAACTGGGTACTGATTTATGTGTTTGCATATAGACTGCACATATATGTAGATATACATAAGCATGTACTTTACATAAAATGCATGTGGCTCAGAAGCCACATTCTTTTAGGCTGCCAAACTAAAACTGCATGCTGAGGAGGGGCTCAGGCTGAGCTAAACATAAAGGCTTGTCTGAAATTCTCTGTCTCTCCAGGGCACAAGCACCTGAGCCAGGGCTACTACTACATGCTTGAACCCAACCCCAATCGAAGTTGTACATAGACCAAATTTTCTGAGAAAACTGAGTAGGATTTCTCACACGGTGTAGAAGAGAAACCTGTCTTTTCATACCAATAGCCTAAGGCTTGAGGTCTGGGTCAGTCTCTCACAGATGGAGTTCAAATCCGTCACTTTCCTTCTGCAGGTAGCTGAGAAATGCCAAAAAGAAAGCTGCATTTGTGTGGGCAGACTGGGAAGAGCAGGGGGCTGGCATCACCACTCCTGCTGTAGTGATGAGGTTGTTCAGAAGGAGAGGAAACCTTTCTGGCAGGGGAAAGGATGCTGACAGACCACAGCAGAGTTCTTCAGCCATGCCGAAGACCTGGTTTCTTTCTCATGGAAATATCTGCTTCAAAGGGAGCTGATGTATCTATCAGTAACACTCTCTAATGCCATTTGATTTTCACATATAAAAAGAGAAGAACTTTTTGTTAGGAAAGCATGTTTATTGCATGGGTCAAACAGAGCTTGAGGTCAGAGTTAATTCTGACATGATTCCAGGGGCTTAATGCTGTTTTATCATCCCCAGAATCAGCAGGAGTTTTTTGCACAAAAGCCTCGAGGACATCAATAAATCAGCTCCAATTGCATCGTCTTCATTTGTATGCATACTTTGCTTTGTGCTTGCAGGCACAGCTTTTTTGAAGAATGTTTTGGTGGTTTTTGTATCAGGGGAGGAGAAGCAGGATGGATGAGATGAAGGAAATCAGAGGTACTTCTCAGCCCTTCCATATAGAAGATCTAAAACACAAACACTTTCAGGTATCTGACATTCCTCAGAAATGAAAAAATAATTAATGGGTTGTCCATGTGTTAAAAACAATGACAGAATTTTCATTCTGCTGACCTAATTCTTTATACCCTCTTTCCCACCCATCTTATTAATTAATTAATTAATGTGTATTTCTTAGGATGGGTTATACCTTTAACATGGTGTCAATGAATAGAGGGTTTTCTGCCTATGTTGTGTCCATGCCTCCATATTTACACAAGTTCTACTTGTTCACAAAAACAACCCTTCTTTTCTGTGCAAGTGCTGACTTTGTTTCATAAGAAGTATGTGTAGAATAAGGAGATATCTATATCTTATCCCAAAATCTTAGGAAAAAAGCCCGAAAAGGGAACTTTTACCTCAAAGAGACATTCTAGGAAAAATAATGAGAATTTAAACAGCTTTTCCTTAAATTAAATTTTTAAGGTCTGATTGTTCTTGCATGCTGAGATAAGTAGCTCTCTGCTGACTATATGTGGATCAGAGGGAGATGAGCACATGAGAGCATATAGGGTGCAGAAATAAAAAGAACGCCTAAATCTCACTGAATTCATAGGGTCTATGCCCCTAAATTGCATTCTGATGATGCTCTAAGTTATAGCATTAATCCTGTTTTATTTAATGTATTATGTAATTAAGAACAGAAAATCCTCCTGTGTAATTCTGTGGAAAAATACCCCATGTCATAGGAGGTGACTCTGGACAGATTGAGTTTTAGCTCTCCAGGTTTGTAGCGCAAGATTGCTCAATTACATGCACCATCATGCTAACTTTCACAAAAAGCAAGGCACAGCAAAAAATGTGCTTCAGTTTCATTTTAATATTTTGCCATGTTAATTTCAATATATAAGACTAATTTATGATCATTTTACCACTCAGGGGCCATCTGTTTTTAATTTAATCCTAGAAATTAAGCACAAAAGCTAAATTAGACACAGTTGGTAAAGTAATTCTTGGTTAATTGTTAAGCAGACATCAAGGCACATAAATGAGAAACTTTCAGTGTAACAGCTATCTAAGCTTTGAAAGCCAAGGTTATATCCTAACTAAATGTAATTTCTTCTTACAATAGACTCATGATATGTAAAAAGATACTACGGTTTGATCTACAACAGGCTTATATTCTGAAGAGAGATGTTTTCATATAACTTTAGTTAAAAATTATAAACTTTATTGGAAAATAAATTCAATTAGAATTCTAAGGTCTCTCATCTCTTCAATTTTAAAATTGGAAGATTATAATGTAAATTGATTTGATATTACTCTACTCACTGGATAAATCTGAATTTCTATATCAACATTACTTGGGGCTGTGACTAACAAGAGGAGAATTTTCCAGGAAAAACTAAAATCCTAAAGGATTATTTTTCTTCTAGTGTAAGCAAGTCGTATTGACCCTTTCCCTTCTCTTATTAGAATACTGTTTTCAAAGACTTTATGACCAATAAAAATAACTTCCATTAATAGAAATTGTGGAATGGTAGTTTTGTGGGGAGCACTATAGATGAACAAATAATATGCAACTAAATTACACGGAAAAAATCACATTATACATATATAAACCTAAATATGGCAACAAATGAAAAAAACCCCAACAGACTGTAGCCTGAAAAATAACTATTTTCATATCAGTATTAGTGAGCTTTAATAGAATATTTCAATGAGATATTTAAAAAATTCTTTTTAATAAAGTATTAATTTATTTAGTTGTCTGACATTTTACTACATGGAAGTTTCTGAAGCAACTAAGAAAAGCAATCTTTTGCTTTTAACAAAGGAACAACTCTACCATTTTTATTACTTTTGCAAAGTTTTCCTGAAATCATCAACTACTTTTTGATTTAATATAAAGCTGTTTCAGTGGAGAAGTATTGTGGGAAAAACTTGTGAAGTAAATATAATAGCTCTCAAAAGGCAGAATTGCCTGCAAACTAAAAAACAATTTTTCACCCTCCTTTAAAATTGTTTTTTCAAGGTGAAAATTAACTTTTGTGCTCGTTTATTCTCACAGGAAACAGAAATGTAGCATGCAATTAAAGTGAGGCATACATAAATCCTTACACTACTTAAAGTTCGTCTAGGTTTATAAGTATCTTGCAAAAATGATCCTGACAATGCAACAGTGGATGAAAATCTTTTCTGAAGCTGTTACGCATGTACAAATAAGATCCACCAGATGGCACAAGGAAACAAATTTCACTTCAGGTTCAGCATAAACCAGACAGCGGTATTAGCATGCAGGCCAGGGGTACAAAGAAACAACAAGAAAACTCTAGGTATAGGCCGTTCGGAGTTTGTAGGTATAGGTAGTTAAACTCATCTCAATAGGATGCTGAAGGCAGATATTATAAACCATTTATTCACAAACAAAAAGAGAAGAAAATCCTCAGAAACTTGTTCATTTTGAGGTGGTTTTCAGATAGTCTTTCATGTAGTCTATATTTGGTAAATGTGTGTACCCTGACCCACAGTCGATGAAAAGAAAGGTTACATTTCACTAGGAGAAATGAAATCCATCATCTGCTAAAATATTAACACTGGATGTCACAGAAAAAATGTAAAATACATATGAGAATTCTTTTGACAAGTCTTTCATCCGTTCCTCTCACTTCAAGAAAGAAGCCAACTATCCTTTGCCCTTAAATCAATGCTTGAAACCCTCACAACTTACGAGATCGCAATCTACCCATAGAATCTCAACATTGTGGGTTTTATTTCTCTGTTTTAATAGCTCAGAGATATTTGAACAAAATTGCTTTTTATGCAAACAAATTAGGAAACTCTCTGGCTCTACCTATATCAGAATAATTATTATTCATTTATTCTTTCATTCTCATTGGGCTTATATTTCTCTACCAAAGTAAAACCCTTGGTGGATTAAATCCTTTATGTTTGTGGGTTGTGTAAATCCTAGAGATGTCCTTATGTAGGGATAAGGACATAAATAGAATAATTTTGTATACATCTCAGCCTCCAGCAGTGAAAATCATATTTTTTTGACTTTTCTTACATAACAGGCTCCTGCTGGTATGTGGAGGGAGAGGAAAGGGATTGGGAACATCAGTAAATTACAAGGAGAATTATTTAAATGCAAATTAAAAGTGGATGCACACATGTACACACTGTCGTACACAGCTTATTCTGAAGAGTTTCCTGGGATTGCTTATTAGTCTTCAAATGTCACCACACATGCTGTTTTCATGGATGTGTCAAACTGTCAGCTGGATGTGGCTGGAGAAGCAGTTGCAACTTCAAATGTATTGTTCCCTTCTGATCACCCTAATTATACAAGCAAAAGGGCCAGGCAGCAGCAACTTCATTTGCACTTTAGTCCCCATGTGGTGCCGTCTCCCCCATGCAAAGAGAGCTGGTGTCCAGCTGTGTCAGGGGATCACAATCCGGCTCCCTAGTGCCAGCCAGACGTAAAAGGCACTTCAGCAACGCTGCCAGCTGGGCTTATTTAAACCCAGCACTTCTTTCCAAGCTTAAAAACACGAAGTTCGAAAGCTTTTTATGAACTCTTTTGGGTCCTGCTATTCTCTGATCAAAGCATGGTAGGTAGTACTGTGAGCCCTCCCTGAACCATGAGCAGTTCGCAAACCCTCCATGGAGTGGCCAGTACCTTATTTGCGCCCTATTGCCCTTCCTGGTATCAGTGAAAATCTACAGGGCTATTCGTAGAGCTAAGGCACCACCCTTTAACTGCAAGGTAGTGCAACCTAACCTTCAATCAGTTAAAATCTCTGGTCCAGTGTGTCCTTTTGGAAAATGGATATAATGTAGCCTTCCCTTAGGAGGCTGATGGGGAAATGAACAATTGTTCTTTTAGTTGAAAGCTGGAATTACAAACATACATGGTTTCAAGGTACAAAATGTTCTTGTCAGAAACAATCAAACATAAATCTGAATTTTCAGAGATTTTTCTCATCCCTAGATGTATGGCACAGACTATTTCACTTCACTCCATCTGGCAGCTGAAAAACAAACAGTTAAGATAATTCATTTGTGGGAGACCAGCTGAGTATTGTAATTAGTCTTACTTGGCACTCAGAAATGTTGCATGCATTTGTTCAATTCTGGTTTAGTGAAGAGAATTTGCTTGGTAATTTTCAACTCTGTTAATCACAGAGAATATGCACGCACACATGCATCTATACATATGTGCACAGTTTATGTATTTCTATATACTTGAAGTTAACTAACTTGGGTATCATTCATAAGGTTCCTGTTTCAGAAATGCTAACTTCTGATAGAAATTCTGATGCAAATATTGCCACTTGTTTTGTAGCGCAATGAGATCAGAGCAGAAATATTTCCCAGGTTTCATTGTATAAAGCAGTTTGCACATTAGTGCATTGCACAGGTAAGTCAGTACAGGAATTCATCTCTCTTAACAAGTTTCTGTCACCTTTCTGGTGGCTCAGAGTGGGTTTGTAATCTTCAAATCTTCAGAGAACAACTGGTTTCCTTCAACATCGGGGATCATCTTTATTGAGCAATTTGGAGATTCCATTTCTAACCTGTGTTGTTCTGGCTGCCCTATTGAAGGAAATAGCTGAGCAATTGAAAGGGTTGTATCCCTGGCGTATTCTGAAATGCTGTGTGTCTATACTGGTCCCAGTGTGTCCCCAAGATACATGGTATATGGTACAGAAAAAAGACCAGAGACTACCATTGCTCCAAAAATCCCAAATGGAGAAGGGGATGTACTGCTTCATTGCTTTGAAGTGATGAAAAAAAACCCATCAACTGTTAAAGTGAACAGTAAGTAACCCTTTTACTTGGAAAGAAAATCAAGAATGGACTAGAGTGTTTTAGTATTCATGCATTTATATGTTCCAAGATTTCTTGTGCTTCAGTGGAGACAGACTAACATACACGCGTATGTGTGTAATAAGAGTGGTAAAATTATGCCCAGCATTACATGAAAAATTATTAAGCCTACATTTTTCCAGGCATTTAAGAGCACTTAAAGCCCAAGTCTGAATTACAGTTCAGGTGTTTTATAGTGGTGTGAGAAAATGGAGCAGCAGCTTCACTGATTTGAGGACGGCATGAGCTGATACAATTTCCGTCATCTGCTGACAGAACCGCTTAGCATTTCTAAAACAGTGCAATCCCCAAAATATGTTAGGGACATTAACTGCATGCAGGAGGATGAATCTTTTCTTAACAATATGAAGCATCAAGCACAATTTAGAGTTGTGGCTTAAAATTATCCTGCACAAACCTTAATTTATCTCTCCTCCCATTTGCTAACAGATGGTCCAGAGTTTCCATTTCTTATTCATGAGCTTCTTCACCTCAGTCCTACCCCATTTCCTCAACTCAGGAACTTTGTTTCTGATGATTAGCAGTATACTGTAGATAACAACACATTCATGGTTGTGGGAGACAATTACTGTGAGGAAGAAAAGGAGCATTTGGGTTGAAAGTCCTTTGACTGGATCTCTATGCTAACTAACATAACAAGTTTTCAGTTATCTGGCTATAGACCACAGAATGCATTTCTAGAAAGGACCGTGCAATTTGCATTAATGTTATATGCTTAAGGGACCTATCGCCATTCTGGACTGCATCTAACTGAAAGCATAAAATATCTCTTGTGTCCTTTATGTATCATCAAAGTATGAAGAGATAAAGTTTCTGCATAGATTTTTACCTATGTAGCTGAAAAATATTTTAGCTGAAAAATAAATGTTATTCTGAACAGCGAGTAGTTTCAGCTCTAGCTCATAAACCTGAAACATTTTCAACGGCTGTATAGTAACAGGCCTTAGAGCTCTGCAGTTCTGAAAGAAGCATCATTTATAATTAGAGACTTTACTCTTCCCTGGCATTATTAAAATGCAGCTTCTTTTTGCATGTCTCTGAGTGACTTTTCAAGTAGAGATTAAAGATCTCTCAGCTTAATTTTGTCCTTTCCTGGGGAATGCCTAGAACATGGAGTACTTAGGAATTCTGTATTTTTTCCCAGCTCTGCCACTGTCCTTCTGCATGACCTTGGCAAAGGACTGTAAAGAAACAGAAGAAATACCAGATGACGTGTTTAAGGTCGGTGAAAAATTCCACACATTACTGTCACTGGAACAGATTTAAAAGGTTAAACATTTGGTAAATGAGACTGCAGATTTTGCAACCACAGTTGCAAATAAGGACTCATCACTGACATAGGTGGGGTCCTGTGTGACTTTGAAAGAAACTTGAAGTCCTCATAGACAAAACCAGCAGCTGGCACAAATGTTAAGAAGATAGGCAAGGGATGAAAATGACAGGTCTCCTTTGCAAGATCATCTGTAGAGTAAGAAGACTTGGTGCAAAGAAAGAAGTGTGATTTAATCTGGCCAAGTACCAACACATACCCCCTCAAAGCACAGGCGGTAGCTAGCTCAATCTTAACAAGCAGGGGAGCGCTGTTTTCAAACTGGCAACTTAGGCTGATCTCACTGGGTAGGCAGCTCAGGATAGGGGTAGGGCTGTTACATCTAACCTCCTGCTCCCATCACTTCTCATCTCCCACAAACCGAAATACACACTAAGTAGGCCAGGGCAGCTCCACATTTTCCCTATCCTTAACAGATGATTTTATAATATGTCCTTCTTTTTCTGTTATGTAAGTATTTCTCGGGGGTTGGTGGGGGTGGGGTTGTGTATATTACCCCAAGCCAAATAAGCAGTTGCACAATCTGTTAGGGGACAAGGAAGGAAAGAAAAAAAATAAAAAGAAGAAGAAAAAAGAAGCTTGTCTGAATATATTTATTACTCTCCTACAGTTTTCAGAGTATGATAGCATAAAGGTGATTTAAAAGGACACTTCTTAAATTACCCTGAGAGGATTTGTTAGCAGCAACCAACCAAAGTGAGAAGAGAAAAACAGATACTTGGTGATGTCTGCCTGATGATATTCTGCTTCTACTAGCATATGAAAGGAAAGGTGGAAGGAATTAACCTAGAAGAGGAGAAATGACAGCAGATGAGAAATGAAACAAAGCTACAAGTACTCAGGATTAGCTAGCAGCATACATTAGCTGAGAATTAAAAAGGGATGTTGGCATTTCAGAAAGATTGTCAATACAAAAGCTGAAGGTTTATCACGCATCTCTTTAGTGAGTGGAGTTCAAAGTGTGGGAGTAAGTGTCAAGGCATCCTACATGCTTAATAAGAGAAATGAATTGCCAGGATTGTAATTTCCAACAGGAAGCCTCAGAAACATAGGTATATGTAAAATCCTGTCTTGATGTAGAGACTGAGATATTTGTTTAAGATTCAGTATCTCTGTGAAGCTAGAGTTTAGAAATAGGCTTAAAAAGCTATGGCCTATTCTGTTAAACTATGATAATGAAAAGATTTTGTCTGCCTGTGCCACTAAGTAAAACAGCCCACAAAAAAATCATTTGCCCAGAAAAGCATGTGGAGTGTCACAACATGCACTTACTTGGCTAACCTCTTCTTTCTTTCCTGCAGAGAAAAAAATGAAAAAAATAAAAAAAAGGTGGTCTCAAAAAGGTGGCCTCATTTATTCTGACTATTGGAAACCACATCTGGACCGTCTTAGTCCTGAACCTGATAAATCTCAGCTTGGTCAAAAGGTGCCATGGAACATGCTAGCAGCTAAATAGTATGGATAATTATGGCCAAATGCACAAGTTTGCACCCCAGAACTGTTTCATTTTGTAGTATCCATATATTCATATATTAGTAGATATATCTAAAAGACTTTATGAGAGAGGAGGAGATCTAGTTTTGGGAAATACTTGGCCTGCAGGGTTTGAACTGTGTATGGGTTGTGTCTGAGCTTTGATGACTCCTACAAAGCAGTGTAAAATATGTAAGTACAAAGACAAAAGGAGACCAGGGAGAAAAAGAGTTAAACCCTCTGACTAGGGCACTCAGCTGGAAGGTAGCTGCCCCTCCTTAAGCTCTGTTAATGCTTTTTAGTTTGGACATTTTCTGGTTAAAAACACTGCAAAAATGAGGGTTTCAAGAGCTAGGACCTCAGATTCTCCCATTGCTCCAGCCACATTTCTATTCATTCTTCCATGCTTACCTTTGTTTCCTGAAATAAGAGGAACCTGCTTCTTAAGGTGCATTGCATTTTATGTCTCACCATATTCTGCCACTCCTTTCACTTTCCCTCTTCAGAAAGGATAGCAAGAGTACGTAGCTATGGTGCAGAGCACCTTCAGAAATAAATATGCAATCATAAGGAATCCAGACCTTACATTTTAATATCTGGAAAAAATGAGTTGTTTTTGCAAGATCTTCCATAGATATATTCTGGATAACAATGTATGTATTTCCTATAACAGCCATTTCTTTATTTAGCACTCAGTCCAAATCTCACTGTTTTTCATAGAAATATCTTAATTGACTTCCCTTGGCTTTGGTTTCAAATCAAAGGAGTTCGCTTGGGCTCTCTGAAAATGGCAAAAATTTCTGCTGTCATACTCTGCATTTTGGAGATGGGCTTTCTTGGTTTTTGTTTCCAATGACCTTAGGTCAGCCACATCTGCTCATGGATTTAAATTAAAGTTTAAGATCTCTCTCTGATCAAATGTTGTTTTCATAAATTAGACAAGCTTCACTCTTCTGGAAACATTTGTTTAATATAGTTCGTTCTGTCACTGATATTTTTATCTGTTTCATTCTACAGTCCTTTAAGATATGCTATGCATAAAATCAGCTTTATAAATAAAGATTGATTACTCAATGTATTTCACGAAATGAGGCATGTTCTTTTTAAAATAAGCTACAGAAATATAAAAAATATATGTATATATTTATACATTAATGGTAGCTTCACATATCAGTCAATGGTCTGGATGTAGTAGGTCAAGTAACTGTCATTCTTTTCTAGTGTTCTAGTGTCATTCTAGTCTTCATCATAGAAGATGAACTTTGGATTCACCAGAAGTCTGTAGGCAAGTATTTAGTTTCAAAATATTTATTTTCTTCCTAAAAGGAAGAAGGGTTAAGTGTTAAGGAAAAATTCTGCATTGAAGGAATTTGGGTGGGTTTTTTTTCAATTCTTTTGTGTTTCTGTTTTAATTACTCCTGTTGTTGCTGTTACTAATCAGCTTGTTTTGCATCATACTAAACAGCACAGCTGGAGAATTTTCTCACTGATTGAAAGTATCATGTCAGCAGAGAGAGTGGGCACCAGTGGGACTGCAGTGGAAATGCATACAAAGAGATTTCAATGATGTTACATGAAGACAACAATTTTTTCTGCATCTGGGGATGCTTGAGAGAGGGTAGAAAGAGAAACCCAGTGTGGGAGGATTACAGAAGGAAAGATGCCTCTGGAAAATAAGAGAAAGAAAGGGGTGATTTTTATCTACACCTGGATGGTCAGCTTAGCAAATGTAGCTCAATGGCTGTGGTAGCACCACGTCCTATCT
This sequence comes from Psittacus erithacus, assembly GCA_009867235.2. Lineage (NCBI taxonomy): Eukaryota > Metazoa > Chordata > Aves > Psittaciformes > Psittacidae > Psittacus > Psittacus erithacus. The sequence goes on from WYDI02029767.1 coordinate 20,839, forward strand.
TAAAGGTGGAAAACTTACATCATCATCAGAGAAAAAAAAAAAAGAAGAAATATAGGAATGGATGACAAAGCACTCATTTGAATTTATCCCTGTTACAAGCTATTATAAAACCCATACTAGAATTAAAGTTCCTACTGTCTAGAAATAACGCCTGCATTTCATAGGCAAAAACTTCTACTGAGACAACAGGCCTGCCTAGAACAGGGAGTGAGTCAGTCTTAAGGTAACAGCACCGCATGCACAGAAAGAGGAAACAGAGAGAGGTAGTATTTAACTAACCTTTTAGACCCTTCATGCAGCTTTCTGTAGAGCTCTTTTTCTGTATTTCTACAGTACCAAATAGTGTTACTTGATATTATCAACTCCTGCCACAGTCCCTCTTTCTTCATAGAAGCATATGGATTGCTGTGAAAAGTGAGTTTTGGTGCATCTGAGTCTTGGGCATAAGGAAAAGAACCAAAAAATGTCATAAAGCAAAACTGAGCTGAAATTTAGGCCAATTTTCTGTAGTTTCTTTTGTACAGAAAGCATCAGTAGGACTGCCTATAATTCACATTTATTGGCATTTCCTATTTCAGGGTTGTTTTTTTTCATTCTATTTTAACCTTGCCAGATTTAGACTGTAAAGGCTGAACTCTCTTTACCAGCTGCTGGGGCCAGAATGCTTGCTTTTGTTTATAAAATTTTAACATTAGCTCTTTTTCAGCTTCTGAAAATGAAAGAAAAGGGAGGAGGGGGAGGAAAAAGTAGGATACAATGTGCTGATAGCTTAAGAGGCTAGCTTCAGGCAAAGGAAGGGGTAAAACAGCTCTTCCTTAGTCTCAGGTGAACTGCCTAAACAAGGGAGGGTTGGGTGGCGACGCTGGGGAGAAACTAGACAGAAAACCTCAAATAAAAGGAAGTTGGGGTTTGCAATGAGGATCCCTGAAAAACAGATTTGGAGCAGTATTGCAAACAGATGTGGATTGATATGAACATCTTAGACACCCAGTTTGGGATAACCTGAATGGAAAGAGTCAGAGCAAAGGAATATGTAAGACGAATGAGGTGAAAAAGCAAAATCAAGGACTGGCTTGGTCATGCAGGAGATGGGGCAGCGGGAATAAGGAAAAACTTTTCCTACTAAAATATACCTGCTTTCTAATGCAGAAAAGAAAGCAACTAATGTTTGTGAGTTATGACCTGAGCTATGAGACTTAAGCTATAAGTGAGATACATAGTTGAATAATAGTGATGGAACTATTACAGCTGAGTATCAGGGCTGTGCCTTGTGCACACCCAGCAACCTGAAACTATTAATTTGCTGTATGGTCCCCAGCTCATCTCTGTATATCTGACACAATGGACTGAAATGAGAAAATTGGCCACCCTAACGCCAAGTGATTGACTGAACTAGTACCCACCTTCACAATGAAACGTTTGACTGTCACATGAGCTCTCCATCTGGGAATTTTGGATGGTGCTGAATATTTTCCCCAGACTACTCTTGCTGTGCCCAAATGCAACCAATGGGCATGACCTGTGTGCTGATGACTCTCTTAGGTTGAGACTCCCCAAGGCAGCTTTTGCTGCAAAATTGACAGAAGTCAAATTAAAGCATGGATAAGTTACTTAAAGATGGTCAGAAGAAATAGTGCCTGCAGATACACTTATAGTCACATTGGGTGGTGATGTTTGGTATGTAGTTCAAGACAGTAGATAGTAAAGGTCATAAATTCATGTAAGCAGACATGCAGGGTGTAAAATTAATCAAAACAGCTCTTCAAAGTCTCACCCAATAAAGCTGAAGATGCCAGGTGCTTTTTGTCATTCAGGCAGCAACTGAGTCTACTCTTTAAGAGATTTGATCCCCCAAGTTTTCAAAACCTGATGGGAAAATCCCAATAATAGTCTTTTTGCCTTACAGACACTAAGTCTATGATTGTGCAAGAGAATCCCTGCAATGATGAATATTCTAGAAATGTAAGAAAATTGATTTTCTTTGCATAAACCCCAGTTTATTTGTGTGCCATAAATGAGGACAAATGAGATATAGTATAGCTTCTCATTTGGTAAGCTCTGTCCATCTTGTGAATTGACTAAGGCAGAGTGTCTGTAGAAAATACTAACAGCTGCATCATAGCGTGTATACATGAGAGACCAAATTAAAGCTGCAAAAACAAGGCTAATGCTGACAGTCTTAAGTCTTTGGCATATCTTTAATGTTCTTTTAATGTGCTTCTGTGTGTGTAAAAAGGCACTGGGGGTTGGATGCCACATCAAAAACTTCCTGCTAAAAAGAGATTATAATGTACAAGACAACACTAACATACAAGACAAAGAGGGAAACAAAAAATTTACACCATTTATGCACCAGTGTATAGTATGTCTCTCTCATCTTCTACTACCAACCATTTTGTTCTGATAGAAAGTGTGACACTCAGTAAAATCAGTAAGTCCTCTAAAATCAGTAAAATGCTTAGCATTTCTATAGTGACTCAGGTAGTGACGTTTGATATGCTTGTCTCCATGTATGATATTGTACATCTCACCACATGTTCCCATAGCAGACGGATCTTGGGTGATGGAGAGGGAGACTCCCAATCTGTGCATGCTTGCTACTCTCTGAATGGGGCAGAAAGGGGAAGATGCTCTTCTTTTTGGTATCAGTGAGCTATGTAAGGTGCAGAGTACAGTACAGGAAAGGCAGTGAATGAGATGCAGTAGGCAATATGGAAAAGAAGCAAACAAATAAGTCAGCAAGCTTGGAGGATGAAGCACTGCAGAGCCTGAAGGTATGCTGAGCAAGCAGAGCCAATGAATGCCCAGGCCTTAGCTGGGATGGAGTGACTTTTGCAGGACTCAAATGGGACTGTGTACAACAAATCACAGCAAAGGACCCGTCCAACAGGAATGCAGTGAGCAAAGGGGAATATGTCTTTCACCCTCTTTTGGCATTTTGGGAGTGTTTGATATAATGAAAAGATCTAATTGGACCCTTTTCAAATCCCTGGCCAACTTGTCTTCTTGTCAGAAGCAATGATAAATAACTGCATGCTATTGAGGAAATACTGTGAAACCCATCAACTTCCGCATCAGTCTTCACAGTAAGATCTTTATTTTTTTTAATGTCTTTGGTAATTCACTCCTTTTCCTTTGTTTGGAGGGTGTTATTTAACCATACAGATTCACTAGTGAAGAAAATGATTTGCTGGACTTGTAAGTCTGTCCTGGGTTCAACCACGACAAAGTCACAGGCTTATTTGCCAGGAACAAAAAAATCTAAAAACTGAAGAGTAAAGATTATGTATATGAGTGATGAAAGAAAGAACAAACATATCTGTCTTGCAAGTATTAAATAAATAATGTAACACCCCGGCATTGCAGGGTGTTAAGCATCAAGTTCCTCTTTCAGTCCAAATACTCTCCAGGCTTTGGATGTATAGTTTTGGCCTAGCCAAAAGGTCACCTTTTTATCTTTGCACTTGAAGTCATAGAAAACATGAGGAAAACAAAGAAAATACAAAAAATGGGGCTCAAGACTAAAACACTTCATCAAATAAATAATGTGTCAGACCTTAGTGTCCACTGACTGTGGAGAATGTTAACAGCATTAGCTAGACTAACATGACTTCCACCAGCAAGCAGATTTCTTACAAATATGATCTTTCAGCTCTTTCATTAACCTCATACTCCTACACATGAAATTGAAGCTTAAAGGTCATGTTTAATGTGTTCAGTGTTTTCAGATAATTCTAATTCCAAACCTGAAGCTTATTCTTACCAAATAAGCCTATTTACTAAATTTCAGCCTTGAATCTTTTATACTTGTCATGGGTTCAGCAGTAGCAGTCATTTTTTCTCCTTCTTAGTGGCTGGTGCAGCACTGTGTTTCTAA
>WYDI02029769.1:0-83891 GCA_009867235.2 Psittacus erithacus
AGTCCCGTCCCCACCCCCCCCCAAACCTCCATCCGTCCCTTCCTCCTTTTTCCCCCGCCTCCCGTTGCCCTGCAGGGTCCCGGCGCTGCAGAATCCGGGCGGGGAGCGGGGCCGGGCCTCGCCCGCCGAGCGCGGCCTGTCAGCGCCGCCGCCCCGCTGCGGCGCGGGGGAGGGGGCTGCCGGCTGCTTTCTCCCCCGGCCTCCGCCGCCGCTAGGCCGCTGGGCCAGCCGGAGGCGCGGGGCAGCCATTTGGTGGCGGTGGCTCCGGAATGACGGCGGGCGCCGGGGCCGGGCGCAGGTGCGCGGCCGGCGGCTGCTGACAGCGGCCTGGCGGAGGGGGGCGAGGGGAGCGGCCGGGCCGCTCTACGCCCGCACCGGAGGGCTTGAGGCCGGCAGGTTCCTGGTTACGGCGCCGGCAGCATCAGGCGGCCTGTTCTGTGGTGTCCTCCGGAGAGCTGCACCGGCGTCCCCAGCGGCCCTGCTCAGGTGGAGCTCTGCTTCGGGGTAATGGTGGAGGAGAGTCACGGTGGAAAACGGGCCTTAGGACTGCGCCTGTCATGTCACGTTTAAAGCGTCTTACAAACCCAAAACAACTGATCAGGAAAAGCGTGTCTTGGCTCTGCTGGTGCGCTGAGAGCTTTAAGTTAAGCGCAGAAAGCATAAGAGAGGGCAATAGTGTGGCTGGAGAGTGATGAGCTCTCGATTACAGGGCTCGAACTGGGGTGACACCCAAGTGAGAGTAAATAATGGCAAAGTTTAAGCTGCCAACCAGGGAAATTTCTGATTTAAGTGTGTTTTGCTTTAAGTGCAAAACTAGGGTTTGTCTGGGTTGAATTAGAGGTCCTGTAGCTACTGCTGTGGTTGTTCTTTCATGCCCATTACAGCTATATCAGAATGTTGAAGCAAAAATGAAAACCAGCCCTTCGGATTACAGCGTGAAAATGTGTAATTGGGGCAGAAAGGTCTTCTCATTTTAAATGAGAACCAACACGTGCAACTGTAGCTCTTCTTAACCAAAATACTGCAATCTGACCTTTGCTCTGTGTTAAATGTCTGTGGAAATTATGGAAATTGGAGCTTCTGTTGCTTGTGTAAATATTATTCCATGAAACATGGAATTCTTCATTTTTGTAATCAATCACTTCCCAAGACCTGCGTGCCTTTCTAATGAGCTCCTTGGTTCTGCAATGTAAGCAAAGCTTTCCACAAGAACAGGTTTCTGATTAACTTCTGCTCCGGTCTTGTTTGAGGTCATGGTCATTTCTCTCCAAAATATTAAATTCCAGCAGTTCTAATGTCAGTGCTTACGATAACTTGAAATTAAGTCTTCATCTTGAGTACCGATCTCTTTCAGTTAAAGCTTTGTTGGCTTACAGGAGATAGATTGTTTACAGCATCCAGAGGGTAACAGCTACCAGCATTTTTCTTGTTAGGTGTATGTTACATTAGATGTGGTCAGGTTTTGCTTAGCTCTTAATGGGATGAACAGAAGTGGTCTCCTCACTGACTGCGCAGTCCTAGTGAAAGGAAAAAATCTATATGTGCATGCTGAAGTATTTTATGCAAACTCTAAGAAGGCTTTCTGATTCCTATGGAGCCTTCTGTTTTCTTGCTTATATCTCAGAATGGACTTAGTATTTCATTAAAATGATTTGGAAGATGTGAGGATATGGAATATCTCCTTTGCAAAATGTAGTTTCAAAAAGAAAAACCTCACTGGGAGCTAAGCCATAGGTGAGGGTCCTTATTCTCTGAAAATATTAATGGAGGGTAAAGAATCATCACGGATCTCCCCTTGAAGTAATTGTGTCAATATAGATCTGCTTAGCAAATTACTCCCTTTTCCTGCCTTCAGTGTAAGTTCAGCTGATTGTTTTTTTGGTGGCAAAGGAAATGTTTCGTTTATTTGCCCTTCAGTTAGTCCTGAAAAGTCAATACTGTTACAGGAGCTGAACTGGTATCAGGCAAGGACAAACTCTCCTTTCAGTGACACCTACGAAACACAAAAAAAGCCCACAGTGGCATTACATAAGTATACAGGAAACTTAAAATCTAGTAACAGATTCCTGCTGGCAACACTTGGAACAGGAAAGAGCAGGTGTGAGCTGTTGGGGATACACTGACTCTAGTGTTGATCTGGGGGGATTTACCTCTGAACCCAGTGAACTTGGGTGGTCACTGAGCCACCATGAACTTCAGTTTGTGTTAGTGAACTGTGCCCCCATTCATAAGCAATTCTTCAGCCACATGTTCTAAGGAGACAGGGTGGATCTGGGCTTTAATTTGTTTAGGAAGATAGCAAGTGAAGTGTCCTGTAGGTGATTTGGCATATATTTATATATTTGGCATATATAAATATGTATGTCTGGACAGACATATATATTTAAGACAGGAGGAAATGGGATGAAGCTGCCTCGAGGAAGTTCAAACTGAACATTAGGAAAAGGCTCTTCACTGGCAGAGTGGTTGGTCCATGGAACAGGCTCCCCATGGAAGTGGCACCAAGCCTGTCAGAGTTCAAGGAGTGTCTGGATGATGCTCTTGGCCATATGGTTTAGATTTAGGTAGTCCTGCAAGGAGCAGAGTATTGGACTCAATGATCCTTATGGGTCCCTTCCAACTTGAGATATTCTGTGATTCTGGCATGTTACCAAGATTTCTTGATAAATTCTCTGTAATTTAAACTGAAATAGTGGATACTCCCAGTAGTATTAATGTTTAGTGAAAATATCACATTGAAATACTATCTTTAATGGTCATGATAGATTCCACCTTATGTATATAATTTGCACATGGTATAGAGATTTGTATGCAACAGATATTACTGAATGTAGAAATAAGCAAGTCTGCTCTGTAAAGAGGATTTATTTTCATTTCAAGCCGTCATAGCTGAATGATGCAAAGCTATTATGAGGTGGCCCTTTTCTAAGCTTTTAGTGAAGCTAGGTTTTTAGATCTGTTGATGGTGGCTGTTGAAATGAGTAAAAGATTCTGCCGTTTCAGAGAATAGTAGTGATCATTTGATTATGTGGACACTAAGTTCTTGACCCAGTCAGGATGTTTTCAGAACTGCGTATCTTAGGAAGGAAGGTTTGAACAAGCTACCTCCTTGTAGTGCAAACAACTGATTAACCTGCATAAATGGAGATCACTTAAAAAAGAAAGAGAATACCATGATCTCTGCAGTCAATGTTAGGAGCAAGTCAATATCAAGGACTCTTCAATGACTAAAAATCAATTGGATTCTGAGATTTAGGTGTAAATCCACAGTGAGATTGTACTTGGACTACCTTACTTTGTGAAAATGATGCGTAATTTCGCTAGTTTTGCAAGATTTTTCTTCGTCTATAGAGAAGAGTTTCCTTTGTTCAGTGACAGAATTATTCCATGTCACGTTCTAGTACAAGCTCTGCTTATTAGACTTCCCTTTGCCTGTGTCCCACAAGGGACCTGATGGAGTAGGCCTGAGCAGCTCCCCCTTAGGTCTGCAAGAAGGCTGCTTCTGTTCAAACGTGGCCGTTGGTGGTACTGCTGCTTCTCTTTTTGCGTAGGCTATGAGGGAAGTGTGTTCAAGTTTTCCCCCTTCGAAAAGGAACAAAACTTGCATGCATCACATTTTGGTACATGTCTTGACACCAGGCAATGTGGAGCTTTGAAGGGGATTGATCCCTGCCTTGTGTTGAACCCGTTTCCCTTTGAAGAAAAGAAAGTTTTCTTAGTCTGAGCCCCGTGCTCGCCGTGTTACGTAGGAACTGGGGCATGTAGCTGGCGAAGGGGCACCAGAATGTTTTGTTCCTTGCTGAAAGAACTATGCCTCAGTTTGATTGAATAATTAATTAATAAATATGAACAAAAGATCTTTAAAAATGAAGCAAAATCTAAGACTTTTTCTTGGGTAGCTAAAGATGAGGCTGCAGTTGTCCTTGAATATTCAGTCCTTTCATGCAGTAGCTTAAAGGGGAGGGACTGAACTTGCCCCATCTCTAAGCATGTGTTTGCATTCTTCTCTGTAAGATGAAAAGATGAGTGAAAAGTATTTGAAAGTAATTGAATTTGCATATCTTAGTGTGAGTGAGAAATGAAACTGAATGAAGATGTAGGGCAACACCAGCATCACTAACTAAAGAAAAATCCTTTCTCTGTTTTGGTGTAGAGTTGTTGAACTCCTGAGGTCGCTAACTTCTGGTGTGGAGATCTCCTTCTGGTGTTAGGCCTCTAAGCCCTGGATAAAAGGAAGCTAAGATAGAGCATTGTCATGAGTTGCTAATTAGCCAGTGCAGGCTGTGTTCAGTCCAGTGTTGGCTCAGTCTCCTGCTGTGAGGTTCTGAAACCTGCCCTTGCCTTGCTTAATTAATTGGTACCAAATTCAGGAGACCAAGAGCCAGATGTCCAACTCTGCTCTTCACAGATCAAGCCCTTTGTCTTTAAAGGTTTGTTGGAATACCTGCAGATTTGTGTCACGTCTCTACCTTCCAAATAGCCCTTTATTATATCTGAACAAAATGTGATATTTGTTGGCTGGTGCTGTGTGCTCATAGATCAGAGAAGCAGCCAGACAGTAACCTGTCTTGCAGTTAACTGAAGTAGATGTGCTAAAGGAAATGGTGGGATTCTTTACAGAGAAATTAAAATCTTTCTCGGCATGTTGACTCATTGTTTGGGTTTGCTATTATTCATTTTGCTTTTGAATTTCCTTCTTTACAAGACACATGCAGTTACCTGAGCCTGGTGCTTTAGCCTGGCCTGAGAAATGTGAATTGGAAGTTTTTGCAGATACCAGTTTTCATGGAATGCATACGCATTTCAGACATGATGCAACTCAAATCACATCGGCTCAGAAGTGGTCCAGGGGTCCTGAGCTTCTTGTGGGAGAGGAACAGACTAATAGAACAGCATGGTCACCTAAGCTTGGTTTCTTAAGGAAATCAGGGTTAGACAATATTTCTTGTGTCCAAAAGTTGTTGAGTAACTACAATGACTTTAATTAGTTGTACAGAATGACATGGGATTAGGTAGCTAAAAGTTAATGTAAAATAAGAACATCTAAGTCGTACAACTTCCATCAGTTGTACATGGTAAGGCTGTTTGAGGGAGGTTTGGGGGCTTCACCTTTCCTTCTTTCTGCCCCACCTTCCAACTTCATCAAATATTCTTCTGGTCTAAAATCATGAGAAAAATCAGTCATTTATCACTGTTACCCCACTCCATTGCAACCAGCCCTGCAGTGGGAATACAGTGTTGCTGTATTAGAAACAGAAAATTACTCCACTGCAATAGCTTTTATTTATTATGTAATCTCTGAATTTGGGCTTGTGCATTTTTCAGTTCGTCATCTGAAGTATTGCTTCTAAATGCAATAGTGTAAAATTTATTGTAACTATACTATATAAAGAGCTTTTAAGTAAGAGTCACTATTACCTTGTATGTTTGGCCAGTTTCTGTATCAGCCATTTTCTTGAGTTTTGGTTTGGTTTTTTTTTTGCAGAGTGCTACTACAAACCCAAAATGATTTCTACTTTACCGTCTTTATGACATGCTCTCCTCCTTGTGTTTGCTCAGTTTTGAGCGCTGGCTCAATTTGTACTTCAAGAGGACATCCCTGGAATACACTGCTTCTGACGAGGAGCAAGAATCTATTAAACTTTGGGCTTATGCTTTTTGTAGAAGTTGGCATGATAATTAGGAGATGTGAGATTGTTTCTTAACACACTGGAGCACAGGAGTGGCAGGAGAGCTGGCAGGCTTAATAGAGTATGGAGCCTCCTTCTGCATATGGCTGCTGGAGGTTTTAGGAGTTGAGAGCTCTCCCCAGCTGTTTGCTGATTTAATTAGATTTCTTCCTGTCAAGAAATCTGAAGGACAACACATGCTTAGTGGAATCTGTCATTTATGGTGATGAAATATCCACAGATAGATCTTTAAGTTCAGTGGTGCACGCTTGAAGAATCTGTTGTGTTAGTTTCTATGCTGGTCAGGAAAACAAACAACTCTATTTTAAAAGCGTGTCAAAAGAAAGGTGGCTGTTTCTTGTGAGTATCTCTGGAAACTGAATGTGGGGACTGTCTGAGAGCAGAGATGCCTGCATTGGAGGTAATTACTGAGCAGTGTGGAAATAGAGACTGGTTTTTAGCTTGTTAGTGACGTACCAGCAACTGAGCTGGTGTAGACTGGCCTTTCCTTCAACTTTTCCCTGTGTGAGTCATGGCAGTAGCACACTTCCCGAGTTGTCCAGTTTGTGCTGTTACCTGTGTGATGAGGTGGGTGGAAAGACCAAAGGAAAGGGTGGTTCCTGGGTCAGCAGTAGTACAGGTGTTGTTAGCTTGATGCTGGCAAAAAGCTTTAAGGGAGGTGTTGGCTGCAGGTTCATGCTACAGTTCTGTGCATCTCTTGTCCAGCTGTTCGGGTAGGGAAGCTGAGGTAGATGTGCGAAAGGAAATGGTGGGATTCTTTATAGAGGAATTAAAATCTTTCTAGACATGTTGACTCATTGTTTGGTTTTGCTATTATTTGTTTTGCTTTTGAATTTCCTTCCTTACAAGACACATGTAGTAATAGATTAAAGAGGGCTGCAATTTTTTCCTCCCCGCAAGAGCTTTGATTGTGCTTTCCTAGAAGTTGGGTGAAAATCAATTTTGTCTAATGCATGTGAATATTCTGGTGTACATTGAAAGTGTTACCTCAGCAGTTTGGTTTGGAAGGGATTGGTTCAACTTCCAGTTTGTTGTGTTTTACATTTACTATGGGAATTCATTCTGGGGGGAAAATCACTGCATAATATTGAAAAGCTCGCTGAGATAAGGACATCTTGTACAAGTATCCTGTTACTTAAAGGGCACTGGATGTTCATAGTACTAAATAGAATTTCTAAACAGATGGTTATAATTAACATAAAATACATCCACAGATAGAGTCTATTTGGTGTTCTCGTAATGATTTCGGTGGTCCGATACTTTAGCATTCATTAAACTGTAGCTCAGCCAACAATGGAATTGCAGCAGAGTTACTGGATTCAAACTGGAGGGGAGAGCTGCGCTTCCTCAAAGCAATTACCTTTTTCCATCATTGAAGGAAAAAAAATAGGATGTTAAACATGTAATTACAACATCTGTGTGTTTGCATTTCTAACAAGCTGCTAGGAGAAGCTTGTTCATAGCCTTGAAGTGAACTAACTGGTCTCTAGGTTGCATAGAAAGTCAACATCATTGCACATTGCAGCGAAGGGTGGGGCTGCTCAGCTCTTAGATGGAGCTGTGGATTTCAGTCTGCCTGATATGAATGGTTTCGATGAACTACTTAGGCCTGTTATCTCTACCAAGAACTTAAGTTATATAAGGTGGGATGTCCTTCAGGACAATTTCTATAAATCCATATTTTCTTTGGAACACATTCGTGTAAACAGTTTTCAAGGTACTGCTGCACAGTGTGAGATGTTTCAAGACTTAATAGCAAGCCAGGTGAAATTATTGCTTGCCTTACTGTAAGTTTTGTCCCAAATACCTGGAATTTCAACACGTCAGAGGTTTTCTTGCCGTGAGTTTGTGGAAGTGAAGTTGCATTCCTGTATGAGGTAGAGATATGAAAAGCAAAATTGAATACAGCAATCTTTGCCCTTGAGCACTTCAGTGGGTTCTTGGGAGAAAAGGTGAAGTAGCACAAGAGAATCATAAAACTAAAACCTAACCTCTTATTCTTTTAGTGTTTTCTTATGGTTCTTAGCTTTTGCAAATTGATTTGTCCTTTACAGAAAGAAAGGCAAAGCTGTGTTTAGTTTGGTGTCTGAGGAAGTCAGAATAAGCTCTGCAGAAGGGAGGCATTGCTCTATTTCAAATGGAAATAACATTTAACTGCCCCTCCCAAAAACATACACAACTTCTGTGTCTTCTCTGTGTAGAATGGCCAGGCCCATTCTACAACTAGAGATTGCTGTCAGGGTTTTGAAAGCTCAGTCAGATGAGATAGTGTGAGATGGTTACTGTGATTCATGCTTTTGCATGCTCTGTGCCAATAAATGTCTTCCTTTTCCTACACTAAAGGTGTGTTTAATCCTGTGAGAGGAACTTTAATGTTATTTGTTGGAAATAGGTTCAACTTGTAGTCTGCATCAATTCATTTCATGAGCCTTTTTTGGTACAGTTAGTAAGCTAACGTGAAGTTGGGGGTTTTGATTACTTCAGTATAAGTTTTTGGGTTTCTTCTGTAAAATACTGAAATGGTGGTTTGTTTATTTCTTAATGAAAAAAAATCATTCTAAATTACCAGAAAGCATGTTTTAAATACTCTGTTATTCACTTACAGCTGCCAAAACATAGTACAGAGAAATAATGGTCTGCTAGCCTGCTAAACAAGTGTCCAGCTTCCACAATGCCTGTGCAGGCAGCTCAGTGGACAGAATTTCTGTCCTGCCCAATCTGCTACAACGAGTTTGATGAGAATGTGCATAAACCCATCAGCTTGGGTTGCTCTCACACTGTCTGTAAGACCTGCCTGAACAAGCTTCATCGCAAGGCATGTCCTTTCGACCAGACTGCCATCAACACGGACATCGATGTTCTTCCTGTAAACTTCGCACTCCTCCAGCTAGTTGGAGCCCAGGTATCATTTAAACAGCTCTTTGGTTTGCCACTTCGTGTTACTACCATTTACATGCCAGTTGCAATACAGGTGCTGATCTTTTTCCCTCATTTTAGTCTTAAAAAATCGGTAAGATGCAAACTTTGTGATATTTAGAAGTCCTCTAAGAGCAACCAAACCATTTTCAGGACCATCCTCATAAAATGTAACCATTGTAAGGTGAATTGTGGTTTAAAATGGCTCTTGAACTGTGACTGGAGAAAAAAATCCATTACAAAATAGTTCTGTCACAACTGTCATTAGGAAGGTGATCCTACAGATTGCACTCATTCATTGTATGCTCACAAGGGGTCTGGTTTCTGCATGTCACATGTTCAAAAGTAGCTCTCTCCTTAACCAACTTTCAAAAGTGTGTTTTGTTTTTGTTTGGTTTTTGAAGTATGCACGATGATGGGTTTCCAGTTGTGTTTTCAGACACTGGCTAATCAGGCCAGGAACGTTCCCTGCTCTGTCTCATAGCAGTGGCAAAACAGTGATTATATAATCAGTACTGTGCCTTACAGAGACTAAATAAGTCTGCTCACCTTCTGCTGGTTCATATGCTTCAAGATATTATTCTTCTTACATTGCTTTTTAATGGCTTATCACATGCCTCGACTCAGCTATTGGTAGTAACACTGTATCAAAGTGGTTTTGTTTCTCAAGTTCACATGTTCCTTTCATTTTTTCATTTCTAACTTTGTGTCAGATCACAGCCTTGATCTTACAACAGTTTTTCTCCTTGTCTTCTAACTTCTTGCACCATCTTTCAAACATTTAATGTTTTGTGACTTATGCTCCCTCTGTTCTCGCTTGTCTGACCTTGTTACGCTGGGTTTTTTCCAGCAAGTGAAGTTTGCGAGCTCTCCTTGAACATTTCATTGTGCCCAAATTATGCTTCAATGATTTTTTTAACTTTGCTTTTGATTTTTCTTCATATTATTTTCTTGCCAGTTTGTTTTATAACTTCCCTTGTGTCACTGTAGTAAATCATACTGATCTTGTACACTGATCATCCTCTCAAATCTTGTGTTCTTCACCCATCTTTTAAGTACCTTCTCATTAGACCTTGGTTATTGTTTTCTATCCTGCTTATGTTCTTAACATGTTGGGTGCTAACAAAAATAATCTTTCATCGCCCCAACCCTCATCTTGATCCCTTTTTGTTATTCTTTACTATATTCTGCATACCTTGGGAGGATCTCATCTCCCACTTCTCTAAAAAGCAGTGTAAATCCACAGTGTTACATATTAATAGTAGTGATGTTGGTGCTGTCGAAGGCATATCAGGTAGCCTGGTATGTATAATTCTTCTTCTCTCTCCTCCCCCTTGCATTTTCTTAGGTACCCGATCATCAGACAGTAAAGTTGAGTAATGTAGGAGAGAACAAACATTATGAAGTAGCAAAGAAATGTGTTGAGGATTTGGCGCTCTACTTAAAGCCATTAAGTGGAGGGAAAGGTGAGTCTCTGCTAAGCAGTGTAACTTTGATGAAGCTTACTTTGAACAGGACTGTGTTTTCAGTGCTGATTTTAGACATCAAATGGATAATCCTCTCATTTTTGTGATAAAGTTTCCCATATGTCTTTAAAAGCTTGTTCACACTTGTGACACTTGGGTTTTTTAGAATTTAAGTTCACAAGATACTCTTTTTTTATTTAATATTACTACCTTGAGGCTAACTTTGTACTAGAGCTGAACTTTCCTTAAAGGATGGGCTTGATGTCCTTGTAAGACTTTAAAATTCTTTTTGATAACACAGAGTTGCTGAAGAGAAGATACCTGTGACTGTGTCCGAGTTGTAAAGACAGACAAATATTACTACACTTTTTTGTTTTATACAGATAAATTCATCTGGATAAAAGCCATAGTGTGCCTTTTCTCTCTTCCTTTGAAGGTGTTGCAAGCTTGAATCAAAGTGCACTGAGCCGTCCAATGCAAAGGAAGCTCGTGACGCTGGTGAACTGTCAGCTAGTGGAGGAAGAGGGTCGGGTCAGAGCTATGAGAGCAGCTCGATCACTGGGAGAGAGAACTGTCACAGAACTGATCTTGCAGCACCAAAATCCTCAGCAGCTTTCTGCCAATCTTTGGGCTGCTGTCAGGGCACGAGGATGCCAGTTTCTAGGACCAGGTAAGGTACCTGTGGAGGCTGCAGCAAAGTATATTTAGGTGTACCTTGTTATAACAAAGTTGCAGCATACCTTAATCTTTAAGTTTATAATGGTCTTGTTTACATCTTTGCTAGAAAGCAAATTCTTTGAGTGCCGCTGAAGCAGGCACAGAAATGAGATGGAAACTGTTTAAACTGAAATTAGTCCTCTTTTTATTCCAGTAACTGATGTTAGCATTCCTGCACACTGTCCCTGTATTTATTTTATAGTTTCATGGTGTAGCATTGATAAGACACTGCAGAATTACAAAGGCGGCATGATTGGCACAGTGGAATAAAATATAGGACCTGCACTACTGATGTGTTTATTACTGAAAATTAGTCATAGCTCTTTGTTTGCTGTGCTTTGAGAGCTTCTGAATACTACTTCTAAATCAGAAAATGTCTTAAAATGCTTACAAAGCTTTTTTCTTATGATTAGGGAAATAGATAATAGGGAATTACATTCGAGATGATTCAGATGCCTACTTATCATGTTAATATATGATAGCCTTGCTGATTTCTGGCAGTGTGTTTCATCTTATATTCTTGTGTGTTAAAGCTATGCAAGAGGAGGCACTGAAACTTGTACTACTGGCACTGGAAGATGGCTCTGCACTCTCAAGAAAAGTTTTGGTACTTTTTGTTGTGCAAAGGCTAGAACCAAGATTTCCTCAAGCCTCTAAAACGAGCATTGGTCATGTTGTGCAGCTACTGTATAGAGCATCTTGCTTTAAGGTAAAATACTAATGTTTGAAGTTTGTTACTGTGAGTTAGTGTGGCTCCAGAGAACCTGCCCTAGGATTAGTATCCTTCACCTGTGAAATGTTACATAAATTCATTTTCTCCACATTTAAATAGTACAGACTGTAATCGGTTTCTGCACATTTAAATAGTACAGAGTATAAGATGTTTATCTAGAGCTGTCATGAAATAGTTGTTTGATATTTAAAATTTCCTGCAAAAGGAACAAATGTAGTCCTGGGAACTTCCCTAGCCCCAACACCAGGCATGAGAGGGAGATGCCAGGCATGAGAGGGGGACACCAGACAGAGATTGCTCTCAGCCTGTGCTCCTGTCTTGTGTTCCCACATATTTGTCACTCTGTACCCTTTCTTTTGTCTGTATCTGGCTGCCTTGCACTGAAGAGGTTCTCTTTTTTTGATGCATAAGGGTGTCTTGTTTAAACTGAATATTCCCAACTCTTTCTACCTGGAGAAGAATGAAAAGTTAATTCTGTGGGTCTTTGTTCCTTTTTGAATCACAATTAAAAACATAATTATCACAACATCACTAAACTAAACATTAGCATAACGAGACCTGTTGCTCTCATTTATGACAAATACCTTCTCTATCCTAAGAGTTTTACTCAACTTTTACATTGGGCTTTCAGTTAAATATTCCAGTTTTTAAATGTCAATATCTTAAAATTGTTATTTTTCTTAAGTTGCTTCTTGAGGCTTTCCTGTTTCTATAAGTCATTTTTTAATACTGTGTAGCAAAAACTACTAGCAGGATTATTAAATATGTAACTGTAGCTTAAGCAATCTGATTAGTTTGTAGTTGGAAGTAGCAAGTTGGTGTAGCTTTGCATCAGTGATCCTGTAGAAACTTGAAGAGCTGGTGTGTCTGCTTGTGCATTGCTGGCTATGAGGGTGAATACGTGGAAAAGAACCAAAGTATATGCTAAATATATAAAACCAATACTTTTGTGATTTGTGCTGTGTAACTGTCTTTTTCTAATGGACTTTTTTTTTGTTAAAGGAGGAGTGTTTAATTATTCCTGTTTATTAGGTCACTAAAAGGGATGAAGATTCTTCTCTGATGCAGCTTAAAGAAGAGTTTCGGAGTTATGAGGCTTTGCGGAGAGAACATGATGCCCAAATTGTTCACATTGCCATGGAAGCAGGACTTCGAATATCACCAGAACAGTGGTCTTCTCTTCTGTATGGTGACTTGGCACATAAATCACACATGCAATCCATTATTGACAAGGTTTGTCAAAGGCATGATTTTAGTATCTTTGTTAGGATTAGATTAGACTATTAAATGTTGTACTAAAAATCCAGGAAATGCTTGAGTGAACTTTTTGTCTTTAGTTATATAAAATACTGATTAAACTAGAACGAAAGGGGTTTTTCCACTATAGTGTCTTCTTCATATGAAGACATTTTGATGTTCAGTAGTTTAAGACTAATTCCCTTTTATGTGTCTTATGATGAAGCTTCATAGGGCAGATTCTGAGATGAGAAATAAAATTTCTCTCCACTGATACTCTCTGTATGCCATCTGAAGACACTACATAATGCATTTAGAAACCAGTGTAGTGAAAATCCTTTTCAGATAAGTAGTTCATGGTTGTAAGATGCAGCACACTAATGCTTGCTTTGTTTTCAGCTCCAATCTCCAGAGTCTTTTGCAAAGAGTGTACAAGAATTGACAATTGTCTTGCAGCGCACGGGGGATCCTGCAAACTTAAACAGGCTGAGGCCTCATTTAGAGCTCCTGGCAAACATAGATCCAAATCCAGGTATGGAAATGAAGCTTTTTAAACATTCTTTTGATGTTTTTTGTATATAACAGAGCAAATTATTAAAATAACTTCCGTTCCTTGTTTACGAAATTCCTTTTTATTACTATATAATAAACTCTTCTTCAGGGCCCTCTGGGTTCTGTCCTAGGATTTGGTGATTTGAAGTACTAGAAGAGCTGCCTCTTCTTATTTATGCTACTACTGGAATTGTTGTCAGAATGACAAGCCTGCTTTTAATGATTTTTAGATGCAGCATCTCCAACATGGGAGCAGCTGGAAAATGCAATGGTTGCTGTAAAGACTGTGGTACATGGGCTAGTGGATTTCATTCAGAATTACAGTAGAAAAGGCCATGAAACTCCACAGGTAACTATATATGTCTTAATGTACATTTACTGAATGATGTAACTTTGAGAAGCTACTATTGCTGGGAAACATTTATGGCCTTTTCTGTGGAATAATTGATGATACTGTTAACTGCATTCGGGTTTGAGAACTTCACATTTCTAAGTATGGAATGCAGCAGAACTTGATGTAGTGAGATCCATATGATGGTGTAGTAGTTACCCCATCAACAAGAAATTTCCTAAGTTTTCTGATTAAAGATGCAAAATGTGAAAACATTTTGAATGTGGCTTGTGTATTTTAAGTCTGCTTTTATATAAATTGTCTGCTAGATTGTAAAAGGAATGTCTGGTGGTTTGATTTTAATTTGTACAGCCACAACCAAATAGCAAATACAAAACAAGTATGTGCCGAGACCTTCGACAGCAAGGGGGATGTCCAAGAGGAACAAACTGTACATTTGCTCATTCTCAGGAAGAGCTCGAAAAGTGAGTCTGGGAGATTTTCTTCTTCTTTTCTTCTTTTTTCTTTTTAATTTAAATCCAACAATCTCCAGAGAATTTTGAAAGCAGTTTCTTCTCTATGTTTATTTATTTGGAAGGATTTGTGAATCCTGTGAAGTCATAACTGTGTATAAAATTGAAACTACAGTAAAGCAGTGCCTGCAAGCTAATTCCAGTTTTATTTTCTATTTTACCCCACATAAAGTAAAATTTCCTGTCCTGAAACTAAGTCTAGGCTCAGGGTCTGTCAGGAATTGCTGATATCATCTACAAGGTGGAGAATGTTAATTACATTGTAATTGTTTAAGGAATAATGTGAGTTATTTCAGTGTGTGCATTCTTGAAACTGTTTTCACCCAAAACCATTTGCAAAGAACTGCAGAAGTGGATATTCTAAGAGGAGAGGTGATGTTTGGTTACAAAAGAAGATGTTGATGTTCAGTTTGCAGATTGTTGAAAATAACCGTGTTTTGAAGTCTTGTAGTTTTGTTCATATCACATTCTTCTCAATCTCTTTTGCTGGTTTTACAAATACATTAAAATTCATAATAAGTACTTTTTAAATCTTCTTTTTTCTGTGGTACATGTGCTTGTTTATAGATACCGCTTGAGGAACAAAAAAATCAGTGCAACAGTGAGAACATTCCCCCTTCTAAATAAAGTTGGCGTAAATAGCACCGTCTCAACCACAACAGGAAACGTAATTTCTGTCATAGGAAGCCCTGAAGCAACAGGGAAGATGGTGCCAAGTACTAATGGTATAGCTAATCTCGAAAGTGGGGTTCCCCAGTTGATCCCTCGCTGTGCAGACACCTCCTTGAGAGCTTTGGAGAACACCAAGAAGGGAGGAAAGACTGGAGCCAATGGCCAGAACGTTTCTGGGTCCCCTACAGAATCACTACCTGAAAAGTAGGTAGCCTTTATTCATAAAGATAACTAAGCATAACGTTTTGCTTGTAGATTATCATGGAGTTTGTGGTGGCAAGCAATACATGCTGAATTCTGCTCCTGGTTTGCTGTTGTTGGTGCTCCCTGGCTGCAGACTTGTGTAAGATGTACCGCAGTGCAGGGATAGTTACACATAGTCTGTGGACTCAAGCTCTCAGAGCCAGCATTGGTTGTTTTAGGTGTTGAATACTCCAATGCAATAGAGATGGAATGGTAAATCTCTCCCTTTATCTTTTATTCTGTTATTCTCAGCCGTGTATTGTACTATTGGGTTATTACATATAAGTAAAACAAAAAATTTGCACTCTAAATTTGACATTTCCTGAAATCAGGAGGGGTGCACACAGAGTACCTTGACACTTCCTTACCGATCATGGAAACCTTCTAGTTCTGGGGTTTGCCTTTAAAACTTGTTAAATACTTCCCCCGGAAGGCCTGAGGCTCTAAACAGCTTTTCAAAGCTTTTGTCTTTACCACAGTACACTTACAAGTGGTATATAAGCTTCTGGTTAAATACCAAAACGTTTAGATCCACTTTTGAGTTCTCTTTGGACGAAGTCTAAGATGTAGGATCTAAAGGATCTAAGATCTAAAATGATTCTAAGATGTAGGATCATTTAGGGGTATGAAAACTAAATTCCAGAGGAAATTACATAGCCCAAATTTCCATATTACATGGGAGTGTACACAGAGAGATGACTAAGTGAAATAAGTCAAGATCTGTCTAATGATTTTTTGGTAATCCTTTTCAGTAAAATTGGTTCTCCACCCAAGACTCCTGTAAGCCAGGCAGCAGCTACCTCAGCTGGCCCTCCTAATATTGGAACAGAAGTTAATTCTGTGCCTCCAAAATCCAGCCCGTTTGTTCCCAGAGTACCCGTCTACCCTCCACATTCTGATAATGTTCAATATTTCCAAGATCCCCGGACTCAGCTGTCATATGAAGTTCCACAGTACCCACAGACAGGTGAGTGAGATGAGCACTGAATCACAAACAGCTCTGGACCTTTCTGTAGATAAGCCTGAATGCTGAGAAATAACTTTTATCTCAATGTTTTATGTTTGTCTTGTTGTTATCAGATGAATCTTCACTTAATGGAATACTAATCTGGTCATTTTAGCTTCCTATATAAAGAAGTGTGTAAGATGCTGTCTTTTCAGTTACATATGGCACATACATTGTACTGTAGTACATAGGAGCAAAGGCAGAGAAACTCCATTTTCCAAATTGGGTCAAGGTGGAAAAGGGTCAGCGCATCATCTGCAAATACAGTTGTCATATGTGAAATTAGCATTCCACAGGAAAACAATAGGGCCAGTAACAGGTTTGTAAAGTGTGACTCTTCGTTCTCTAAAGGTACTTATTAACAATATTTACAGTTTTAGAAGGTGTTAAATTCTGGGTCATTTGTGGTTACATTAAATATGCCTTTTTCCAATTTTTAAGGATATTATCCACCACCTCCAACAGTACCAGCTGGTGTGGCTCCCTGTGTTCCTCGCTTTGTGAGGTCCAATAACGTTCCAGAATCCTCCCTCCCACCTGCTTCCGTGCCATATGCCGATCATTACAGTACATTTCCCCCTCGAGATCGACTGAATTCTCCTTACCAACCTCCTCCTCCGCAGCCGTATGGACCAGTTCCTCCTGTCCCTTCTGGAATGTATGCTCCAGTTTATGACAGCAGGCGCATCTGGCGCCCACAGATGTACCCACGAGATGATATCATTAGGAGTAATTCTTTACCTCCCATGGATGTGATGCACTCATCTGTCTATCAGACATCATTACGTGAGAGATACAACTCTTTGGATGGGTATTACTCTGTGGCTTGTCAACCTCCAAATGAACAGAGGACTGTGCCTTTACCAAGGGTAAGTGAGACCGAGAAAGGGAAGGAGGTAGCCTTGGCTCTGAATGCCATTACTGAAAAGTTAGTAAATAATTAGCATAGAGATCTTATTTTTATTTGGGATTACAGTAATCAAGACGTGACCTGGACAAAGTTCTTGGGTTTTTTATCCATTATAAAATGGGTTGTAAAGTAGACTGATCTGCATTAGAATCAGAGCCCCTCTGCCTCTCTAGTTCCAATGCATGTTGCATGAATTAATTGCATATTTAATATTTGAGTTGCTATACATGGGCAAGGTCCTCCTCCAAATCCTTGCAAAATTCTTCCAGTGATACCAGTGCAAGGTTAAAGATCCAAGGGAATCTGAGGGTCCAGGTGTGTCCTTGGCAAGTATTTGCCTTTTGATCGTAGTATGATAAGGTATGCAGTTGTATATTTATCATTGCTAGGAGCCTTGTGGTCATTTGAAGACTGGTTATGAAGAGCAGTTAAGACGGAAGCCAGAGCAATGGGCACAGTACCACACGCAGAAAACTCCTCTGGTATCGTCAACCCTTCCTATGGCAACACCATCTCCAACACCACCTTCTCCTCTCTTCAGTGTAGATTTCAGCACAGAGGTGGGAAGCCAAAGAACTTCTTTATTTTCCCTTCCTGTTTAAGATGTCAGTTAATATTTCTAGTAAAGGTTTTCCACCTACTATCTGTTGTTCATAAAATTAATTTAGTCTTCTAGCAAAAGGAAAGTAATATCTAATAACAAATGCATTCAATTTGATATTAAAGTGATGCTGAACATGATTGTGGGGGGGAAAAAAAGGTCAAGAAATTAAGTGATTCAATTTACCCTCACTAAAGGAAATGTAATGTTATTGAACTAGCACTGTGAGCATCCAGGTTTTTGTGTAGGGAACAGTTGTTTTCCATTAAGGAGGACCTTCCTTTTTATACTCCAAATGGCATTAATACATGATGAATAGACTGAATCAAGCTGGGAATGCTTGTCAAGTCCCAGAGAATATATAAGTCTTAAAAGTAGCAAAAGGCATTGGTAGAACATTGTGTACTTTATAAGTTCTGTACGTGGAACTCAGCAAATAGGAACTGTGTGATTTTTGGGGGAAAAAAAATAAATCTTGTGATATTTACTTTCTATGTGTACTTTTAATGTGTAAATTAAATACATCCAAGAAACTAGTTTGAGAACCACTGTGCCAAGCCCTTTTTGCTGTGGTTTGCCAGTTCCATTAATGATATTTGAGGTGTTAGACTGATTATTCAGAAAAAGTCTTATAAAGTAGGAGTACCTGAAGTCCCTTGTGGGTGAATTCAAGGTAGATCAGGATATAAATAGTCCTTTTCATCCAAGTTGAAGGGTTCAAAGTCGTATTTCTATCTGCCACTGGCTTATACATTAAAGGAAAATGCACGGCTTCCTCTCAGTTTAATTACTGTAGGTATTTGCCTGAAGCATCCTGCCACTAACATGTGAGGCTGAAATCAGTGTCACTATCTTGGCAGTCTGGACAGTTATTTGTAGTGGCAAAGCTTGCCCTTCTTTGACAGCTGTCACGTGCACTGGTTTAAGTGAGACAAAAATGGGTTATGTTGTCCCTAAGTCAAGTCTTGTATACAGCTAGAACTCCATGAATGACTACTGAAATAATTTAACAGCAGTAAATGTCTTTTCTTATTTTAAGACGGAATTCCCTGGTTTTATTATTCACTGCTTGTTTATTCCCTTTTCCATAGTTCTCAGAAAATGTCAGTGAATTGAGTGGAACTAAATTTGAGGAAGACCATCTCTCTCACTATTCACCGTGGTCTTGTGGCACTATTGGCTCTTGTATAAATGCTATCGACTCAGAGCCCAAGGATGTGATTGCCAATTCAAATGCCGTGTTAATGGTAGGGGTTTTCTGCATGTTATCTCATTAGTGTAATAATGCTCACATGCTGAAGTGTCTTCTGCTTGGTTAAACAAGGCTTTTTTTAAAAGTTGGTAGCTTCTGTTCTTAGTATTTTGAAGTAGTTCTGCCCATTTAATGTTGTTTGGAATATCTTTTCTCAGTTTTGTAAATAAACTGTGTATTTACTTCAGTGACAGAATGTAGTGCCATGAGAGGGGGGAAAAAGCTATCTGTGACAATAGATACAAAAAATAGGTAGTATGAATTATGGAATACAGGTCACCTCTGGAGGGGTAAGAGCTCATGCTTTTTGGAGACTTCCTGCTATATAGTGTGGCAGGTTGCCTTTATATTCCATGCAACAGGTGTAATCAAATCTCATCTCAAGCCTTCTTTGATACTGACTCTTTCAAGTGCAGGAAAGGGTGTTGGTGGATTTTTAAGCATACTGGAACTTTTTCTGCCTGGAAACACAAGCTTGGAAAGGCACAATTATTTCTTCTAGTAATGGTGATAGCTTTCTCCGGGTCAGTTTGCCATTAAAGGGCAATAATAGTTAAATCGTGGAGGCCCATCTGGGCTCTCTAGTTGGATGATTTTCAGCATTGTATTCAGCAACAATAATCAGAAAGTTATTGGCCAACTGAAGAACCTGAATAACTTCAAATGAGTCCGTGTGTCTTTTTATCTCCTAAATATGTAGGATTTGGACAGCGGGGATGTTAAAAGGAGAGTGCATTTATTTGAAACTCAGAGAAGGGCAAAGGAAGAAGATCCTATAATCCCGTTTAGCGATGGACCGATTATCTCCAAGTGGGGTGCAATCTCCAGGTCATCCCGCACAGGTTATCACACGACAGATCCTATTCAGGCCACTGCTTCCCAAGGAAGTGCTACTAAACCCATCAGTGTATCAGGTACAAGTATAAGCTTTGTATGACAATGTAACATACATCATGAGCATTTCATCCTCTTCATGCTTACTACAGCAGTGAAGATTCAAAGAGCTAGAATATCTGTATAACCCATTTGAAGAACAGAGAAGATAATGAATTTTCTTCATTTGTTACAGATTATGTCCCTTATGTCAATGCTGTTGACTCAAGATGGAGTGCCTATGGCTCAGATTCTGCTTCATCAGCACGTTATGCAGAACGGTATGGACTGTTTTCTGTGTTCTGTTAAAAGAATTGTTTGCACCTTAGTGTTCCTCAAAATCCTGAATCTGGTGGGGAAAAAATCTGGAGCTGTTAATAGATGTTCTTAATTTTAAAGTAAAAATTAAAGTAAAATGTTTTCTGTCAAGCATAAGGCCTTGGAAAAACTAGGTTAAAACTTGTGTAGTCTTTAATACTTAATGCAGTTAATAAATACCCAATTATTAGCAACATATCCCTTGAGAGACCTCATCAAAGAATTGAAGTCAGGTACTGCCAAGCTGTCATGTCAAAATCTGCAGTTTCAAGTTCTCTCAAGTTTTCTTGCCACATTTTACTCATACGTAAAATAAGGATTTTTGTTGCATATATCTTGGGGTATTGTGAGCCCCAATGAAGGTGAAGAGTGCATTATCTTAGTCATAGAGTTTCTGTCCAAAAATCTAACACTGATAGACTAATGAAGTTTATGGGTCTTTTGATTTAGAGAACTTGTTTTTAATTCCTAGTTTTGCCTTCTTTCTCTTGAAGGGACAGGTTCATAGTTGCAGATTTGTCTGGTCACCGAAAGCATTCCAGCACTGGAGATCTATTGAGTATTGAATTACAGCAGGTAAGATCAGAAATTATACCATGTGGTTTTTATAATTAAAACAAAAGTGATTTAGTAAAGTGATTTTAAATTGATTTTACTTAGTGTAATCTAGAGAAAATAGTACGTTTGACAGAATGACCAATAAGGGTTACCTAGATGCCAGTCCTGCAGCACTTAGTATGATGCATAAGGACTGTTAGCATGAGCTGTTCCACTGACATCAGCAAGGCCATTTTTGGGAGAAATTGGTGAGCCTGATACATGTCAGCAAATGCAGAACAAAATAAATGCTGTGCATTAAAGGAAAACGTAGTTATCCATCTAGCAAGGGAACTGTTCCTTTGGTAGCCTGGTTTATTTTACCATTTGACAATACATGGTTGGTAACTGATATGTTTCTTTCCATAGGCCAAAAGTAACTCATTATTACTTCAGAGAGAGGCGAATGCACTAGCCATGCAACAGAAGTGGAATTCTCTAGATGAAGGCAGTCGTCTTACCTTAAATCTTTTAAGCAAGGAAATTGATTTGAGGAATGGTGAGGTAAAGAAAGGGGTAATTGGGATGAAACAAATTTCTGGGGTTTTGTGTATATACATAAGTGCATGCATTTTAACCAAGAGCTAAAAATAATTTTATCATTCCCAAATATTTCTGACACATTCTTTACAAGTTAAGTCACTGTTGTTGTCCAGTTATTTCCCTGAGATCAGGTAGGTGCATCTGCTGTGCTGCTGCTCTGGTCATCCATTTACAAAATGGGAAGAATGTGACAATCCATTTTCATGCAATCTTTACTTTCCATTCTATTGTACATGTTAATTGTATGTGTACATAAACATTGTGCCAGTGGACTCCTACAGAATTTTCTCCCTCAGAATTCACTTTATCTCTCTGTTTCAGTACTTTAATGTGATTAGATCTAGTTTTGTCCCCTATTTTGTCTATGCTCAAAGTTCTATTTGTGTTTGTCTCTTGTGTTTAGAAATGTTGTGTCATAGAAATACATCTGATGTTTTCACTGTAATACTTGAGTGCAATGTGGAGCAGGTGAAAAGCCAACTTGATATTACAGAACATATTCTTTTTTCTTTTTAGACTGATTATGCTGAAGACTGTGCAGACACAAAGCCAGATCGAGACATTGAATTGGAGCTGTCAGCCCTGGATACAGATGAACCTGATGGGCAAGCTGAACAAATAGAAGTAAGTACAGAAATCTGTGCATCTGAAGAGTCACTGGGTCCTTTCATTAGTTGCTAAGAAACTTTTACAATTTCTTGGTGAATTAGTAGATTACTTTGATAGCAGAATCTTGTGTTTAGTCTTTGTAGTGATATCAAACGCTTGCCTTATTTGAACACTAGGGGTCTTGCTGAGATACCGGGCAGTTAATAGTACCAAAGTTGAACACAGCTCAGTGTGTTGTCACAGTTTTCAGCTTTTTGCTTTTTGATAACATTAGTAATGGAGAGCCTGTCCTTTCCCCTTCTCCTCCAGTGTTGAAACTAGTTAAGAATTGGTCATTTAAGTTAAACTTTATGCTCACCTGGTTCTAACGGTGAAGTCATTTAATTGTAATCCAGTGTTCTTTTGTTTTCACTACTACTTCATTGTTTGTTTGTAATGTAACTGGTGCATCTCCCCCAGTTTCTTCTATGTAATTTCTTCCTTTGCTGTGCAGTCATAAAACATTCTGGTGTTCGTTCCAAACGTTAGGATCAATTGTCCTATTTTAAAGCATTAAATTAAGGTTCTTATCTGGAACATATCCCTTAATACGTTCAGTACTGACTTACAGTACTGGTGACAGCTTTTGTTTGCTCTGCCTGAGGTTTGTGAAGCAGTACTGTATTTTTTGTTAACCATCCTGCCACTTGATTTGTGAATCACCATTACGTGGATGGAAAGATCTTTCTCTTCAGCCTTACCTCTACCCGTGATTATTGAAACAACCCTGGCTTTACTGCCTCCTTCCTATCTCACCTGATAAACCATTTTTTAGCAACTAATGTTTAAACTGATGCTTACCGTCATCATTCACTGCAGTCTTTGAAAGATTTGTTTTTTCCTTTTCCCTATAGTAAAATAATGTAGACATTCCAAAGTATGAAATAAAACCAAGGAGTCTTATGATGAGACTCTGTTTCTATCAGTTATAAGTAGTGGAACATATTAAAATTTAAAGCTGGTTGCGACAGTGTTGATGGATATTTCTCCTTTTCCTCTAGGAGATTCTGGATATACAGCTAGGTATTAGTTCTCAAGATGATCAGCTGCTCAATGGGACAACCGTAGAGAATGGACATCTGCTAAAGCAGCACCAGAAAGAATCTATGGAACAGAAGAGACAAAGTTTAGGTGAAGACCTTGTGATTCTGTGAGTGTTAGACAAAGCAGCAGTGTCTGCCAGTTTTAGACAAACAGCAGCGTCAGCATAGGTGAAGCATGGTTGTTTATGGATGAACTACTACCTACTCAGACTTGGATTAGACATCTGCATTGTGTATACCTGGTGAAGTGAGAAGAACCTGTTAAGAAATAGAACTAGGTCACAAATACAAGTCACAGGATGGCACCATTGTTCATATGCATTGTTGTAACCATATATACTGAAACGTGTCACAGCTGTTAAAAATACCTTTCACATTCAGTAAGCAAAAAAATGCAAAAGTATTTTTATAGTTAACAGAAATTAAGAAAAACTCCAAAAGGTGAAATGTCCTCCTGTTTGCACAAATCTCCATAGAGAGGTAGTTTTTAAAATACACTATTTTAGGTTTCTATGTTCTGTAGTCTTTACTGTGTAATGCAGCCTTTGAAAATGAGGCAGACTACATCTTGAGCGTACCGTTCCATAGTAAGATGTTTAGCCTGTTGCTAAAAAGGAGTTGATGTCAGTATTTATTTAATGCACACAATTCAGTTGCGGATACTTGTGCATGTACTTGTTTAATATTTGTGTAACTTATTTTTCTCCTCAGGGAGGAGCAGAAAACAATCCTGCCCGTAACTTCTTGCTTCAGTCAGCCGATCACATCTGTTAGCAATGCAAGCTGCCTGCCCATCAGCACAGCAGTCAGTGTTGGCAGCCTCATTTTGAAAACTGCTCACATTATGTCTGAGGATAAAAATGACTTTTTAAAGCCTGTTGCAAGTGGCAGGATGGTTAACAGCTGAAAGGCATTCATCTTTCCAGCTTGTGACCACACCATGGAAGCATTTACACTAGCTTTTTATATATATAATATATATTATATAATGTATATTTTTTTTAAAAGAATAATATTGGGGTCATGCATTTCCTGTGGACTCTTTGATACTTCAAGCCCCTCTCGCATTAGCATTCTGAAGAAAAAAAAAACTTACTTTACTAGGGTAAGGCGTTCACTTTCCACAAATGAATGGAATTTGGACATTGTTTTACTTAAGCTTAAAGCAGCTTTTTATGAGTTTGTAGCAATCCGGTGCGGTATCTGAGCCATTCTTGTTTAAAATGGCTTCTGTAGAAAACTAACAACTCAGTTATTTAAACTAGCAGGATCCTACGATGATACATCTAGTGAAAGGAAGACTTAACTTATTTGTCTCTATTTCGTTTCATGAGAGAAGAACTCGTGTCTTGTTGCAGCTGCTTTTTCTTTAGTTGTGGAACTTTGCATGGAGTATTGTTTCCTATTTGAAGACTGAGAGGTGGAGATTCAGACTTGAGACTTTTACAGGGTTAACACACCATTAGCTTTGCACTGCTACGTTATTTGCAGGTCTGTGGTGCAGTGCTTTGCTGCAGCTTTTTGTTTCCATTCCCCCCCAATTTCTGCTTTAGTAATGTAGATACACATAGACAGGCTACTTGTCCAAGTAAAGTTATCAGAAGTAAACCAAGTGCCTAAGTCCTCCAGCTAATGTACTAGGTATTGATTTCCCCAAGTTATATGTGAACGATTTTCAACCGTTTTGAGAGGTTATGCACTAACGTAACAGCAATTTTGGTTTTTCAATTTATTTTTTTTTTTTTCTTATTGATAGTTCTCAACTTGGAGATTAGAGAATCCAGATGACTTGGCAAAAAGTATCAGGTGCTCTTGGCTTTCCTTTGAAAACCCTGTATGTAGTGTTTGCACTGACTAACAAAGATGGTATTGCTGTTTTTTGTACTGTTTTGTTCTTAATTTAAACTAAATATTGGGAATTTAAGGTGGTTGTATTACCTTTGTTAAATGTTGTTAATCATAATTTTGTATTCAGGTTTAATTTTTGCTTGTTCAGTGGCAACTTATTTTCAAAGACCTTGAAAATACAATAATAGAGCATTATCTGACCTTCAGAGTACTGAAAAGCGTATGAATTTATGCCCTGCTAAGATGTGACTGAGAATCATGTTAGATGTGTCAACTGAAAATTGGTTTTCATAAATACGCATGAAATAGAACCCTGGGCATATATTTTGTTGTTTTGAGAAGCTTAAAAATCCACTCTTTTTTTTCTCTTTTGGAAAAGAAAGCAGGACTCTCCCTCCTGATGGTGACTCTCTTCTTGTTTGTCCTCTCCCTTTTCTTTGTGACGAGTTTTACATTTTATTTTATTTTTCTTTTTTTTTTTTTCTTTTTTTTATGTTTTTTATTAACTTCTGTGAAGTTGTTTACTCTGAAAATTGTACTGGAATATTTTAAGCCAAGCTGATCTTTCACCAGGTGTACTGCATGTAAGGGCTTTTCCTGCTAGCAAAAATGCTTAAAGAGGATCATGTTACTGGTCGTCTGAGTTGTTATTTTACAAAATCACAGCTATGTGGTCGGGTAAGATTTTGATAACTGTTTTGTGCACGCTTCTGGGGGGTGGGGGTTGGCATTTCCCTGAGGGTTACTGATTAGACTAAGTAAATATTGGTGTTTGATATCTCTCCTAATGAGCCTGTCCATGAGATAATTATGTTGTAAATATACCTGAAAATCCAAGGGTTAGTTTTGATATTCTGGTGTCAGTATGGAAGATCTTACACATCTATTTAATACTCCAGTGTAAAGGAATGTATGTAGAAACCCAGTTGAGTAGTCTTTTCTTAGTTTCCTTTGGCTGTTGCTGTACCTTCCTATAGCCAGTGCCGCCTCATAGCTAGGATTAGACTGATGCTTTGTTTCACTTGCAACTTGAAGTGAATGGACACAAAAACCAGACCACCTTTGTCACCTTAACTTATTTCCTATCGATGTTAACTTTAACTTAGAATGTTAGACATAAATATGATTGTTGTATATTTTATACCAAGGCCATTATGTAAATATGAATTTATATTACTTTTGAAATGCTTCTGAGATACTATTATTTGCTGTACAATGTAATTCCAAAACAGATATGCAAACAAGTATGTCTCTTTCATGGATATTTAAACAGTGAGATCTTCCATGTTGAAGGTGATGTAATTTTTTTAAAAGATTTTTAAATTTTAAATTGCTATTTTGTTACAAAAATAGAGAAAATATAAAGGTTTGAGAAGTCCTTATTTGCCCTCAGGGAAAGAGCCCTCTGTGCACCAGAACTCCACAGAACATCTTCAGCATGATCTGAGGGTGAATATATACTACATAAATTGATTGTGTATTTACCTTAACTTTTTAATTTTAAAATTGCAACTTTAAAAACTTGGTTGTGCTCTGCTGGAGGGGGGTTGGGATAAGCTGCTTACACACATTTGCCTGTTTGTCCAGTGAAATTACATAAGCCTGACATATTCCTGCTAACCAGACTGGCACATTTAACAACAGATGTATATATATATACTCTTGTCTGCAGCAGGAGGTCCCATGATAGAGGCTTTCTCTAGGATGACCATACACTTCATATGGAAAGTTGGTTCTTAACTGAGGCTAGGG
Source organism: Psittacus erithacus (assembly GCA_009867235.2). Classification (NCBI taxonomy): domain Eukaryota; kingdom Metazoa; phylum Chordata; class Aves; order Psittaciformes; family Psittacidae; genus Psittacus; species Psittacus erithacus. The sequence goes on from WYDI02029769.1 coordinate 26,481, forward strand.
GTTTGATTTTAGTTGGATTTTTAATATCTAGAATGACAGGCAAAAGAATTCTTTAGGGATTTCAACAGCATGCAAGCTTTGTCTTAACAGTTTTAGCACTGATTGTGTGGTTTTCGCCTTGAAACTGTGCCCTCCAGTGCCCTGACAAGGAGAAAGCTACAGGTGGTAACCGTGCTCAGGCTTTCTTCTTTGGTGAAGTTTCAGCCTTTGACCCTATACAAACAAGTATGTATTCATTTGTCTAGATGTAAATCAGGTGCCTTTGGGCTATGGAAGGGCTTGTTTTCTGATGCTGAGATACAGTGACTTTGTGTGTGAATAGCAGTGATTCCCACGTAGGTTTTGGCCTAACTTACCTGTGCTGTCAGAAAAAAGGCCCATAGCAGAATGGGGAAAGAGATTGGCTCTTTTGCTTTGCTTGGACAAGCATTTTGGGTTGGTTTGGTTTGGTTTTTGTTTCGTTTTGTTTTTTTCCCCACTAGGGGTACAGCAGGGATTTCACATGCAAGAGATACAGGAATTATTAGTGTCTAAGTTAATTGTGTTGCCTCGCTACCTGGATTCATTCCTTGGTTTGCCTCATTTCCCGCATAGGTCTTAATAGAGACTAATGCTTGTGCTGGGAGAATGCTTGTGTGAGAAAGTAATTATCTGTACATTCTTAACATATACTTAGAGCAGAGTGATTGCCCTGCTACTGATATTTTGTTCCTGTAAACAGGTGACAAGAAATGAATCTTAGTGTTTATGCAGATTTTGCATTGTAGAATGTATACTAGACCCTTCAAAGGAAAGGTTAGACTCTTTGCAAAGCAAACTGGCGTTGGTTATTGGTAGTCTAGTACAGGGACACTAAAGTTTGACATTTGATTTAGGAAAAAAAAACCCCAAGTTGTACACAGCTCATTATGTTAAATAAGCTCTTAATTGCTCTTCATAGAAGTCTAATTTGGGAGGTTTTAGTGCTTTGATAACACAATTGAAATCTTACTTTATCCTGTACTCGAGCTGAATGCTGTTCTTGTATAATAGTGTACTAGGCTGGATGAGGTACAAAGTAATGCACAGAGGTCAGAAACAGCTGAGGAAAGAATGCTTAAAATAACTTAATCTAAACTCAGAATAGTTCCAAACATTGGTTTTGTTTGCTTTTTTAAAGCACAAGTTGTCAAGTTGTACCTGTTGCTGTACATAAACACTGTATGCCAGCAGCTCCTTGATCATATTTGTGAACAGACTTTACATTATTATTAGACTGTTATTAAAGGAAGATGTTGAATTTGAAGAGTGTAACAAAATGAGAAATGATCGGATTATCTATAGTTTGTAAAAGTCCATTCTTTATGTTGTAGTTTAATCCCTTTCTTAGGAAATTCCCTCTCATTGAGGGACCTCTTCTGCAAGCAGCACACAATAGATGTGCTTTTTTTAAATGACCCAGTTTTCCAGTATAAAGGAAGAGCTAACTTTGGCAGTAAGTCATCACCGTGTATCTCTCTGCTGGCAAGGGAGCACAGCAAGAAAAGAAACCAAACCCCAAACTGTCAGTGATGAGAGGAAACAAATCTGAATCACAAAATGACCAATACCCGAACATAATATTACACCCTGTTATTTAAGAAGGATGCTTGTGGAAGCTTTTAAACACTCAAGATTTTGCTGTAAAAGCTGAACTACAACAGAGCCTGGCTGCATTTATTACTGCCAAAAGCCAAGGTCATTTGCACATAGCCCATCAGTGTATCCAGGGTAGGTCTCAGTTAATCCAAGGCATGGAAGTGCATGCATTTTCTTAGCTGGGCAAACAAGTACATTATACAGTAGTTGTGATACAACACATGTGGCTTTTATTTGTACTGCACATACCCACTGTACAGCCACTCCGAAGTATCGTGGTTAGCTTGCAGCATCTGCTGTCCGCATTTATACTGTTTACTGCATATTCTTTTCCCTGGAAGTTTTAAAGAAAATTGGGTTTTTTTCTTTTTTTTCTCTTGTTGCATTGATTACATTTTATAAATTTGCTTAGCTGGAAAGTTTGGGAAAAGAGGCCTGTTTGTCAATTGTACAACCGATTGTGAAGCTCTAGTGTGAATATTTTTACGTCTGTATTAGACATTTTCTTTGCAAATCTATTGTTCGATTGAAATGTAAATGAAATAAAAGATGGTGTACACCCATCATGTATAAAGCAGGCACCATCGCTACGATGGATTTAATGCTCATTTTTATGGCGCATTCTCAGCTTCTATTTAAAACTATAATTTAAAAAAAAGAAAAAAAAAATCTGTAAAATGAAATGGGGTTATATGGGGGAGTAAATTCTATTCCGTTTATCTCGGGTTGAGTTCCCAATGGTCGTTTCCCTTCGTGTTAGAGGTAGGGGCGGGCGGTGCCGTGTGTGTTTGCTGTAGCACTGAAGTGAAGAGGTTGTATAGCTTTGGCTGGTCACGGAGTAGAGCATCCTGGTTTTCAGTGTTTGAGAGACTCGGTGGAAGAAGTTTGCAGTATTGACATGTATTTGCATGCACGAATAAAAATTATTTGTCCACCTTAACTGCCTCTTTGCTTTTACCCGCGGGAAGGAAGGGGTGGGAAGGAGAGGAGGAGGAGGAGGGTAGCGGGATGCTCCTCCCCGTTCCCGCCGTGCTCCGCGCAGCCAGAACCAGCCCCGGAAGGCGGCGGGAGCGGGTGAGGTCTGAGGCCGCGGTGAGGGGCGGCGGGGCCGGCGGCCTTGGGTGAGCCGATGCAGAGGCTCTAAGGGGAGGGGTCCGGGCTGAGGGCGCGGCCGGGGACGGGCGTTCAGCGCATTCCCCTTCCTCAGCCCGAGGTCAACTGTTTCGATTCCTGCCTTCGCATCTCGCTGCCCCGGCCGAGGGAGGAGGATGCGCCGCGGTGCCCCGAGCGTAGCCCGCCTGGGCGCGGGCGCCCCGTTGTGTCGCTCTGCGGAGTGACCGCGGTGCTGCGGAGCCAGCTGGGCGCCTGCTCTGCGAGCTGCTTAATCTGGTTTTAGCTTGGAGAACCTGCTGGCGGGTGGCGTTAGAACTGAAAGCTCGGCTTCATCCGCACGCTGCTTCGGGTGTCTTTGTCAGAAACACGCACGTGAAGGGGGCTGGCGCTCATGCATGAAGCCAAATCGATTGATTTGATTTAAATCGCCTTTTAATTTCTTTGTGATGAAATTTTGTGGACGTTTAAATGTAGTTTGTGCATCACAAGTCCACAGCCACATATGTGACCTTAGTGGTACTCCTCTACGTCCCTTGCTCAAGAGAGAAGAATATGCTTGAGCATCTTGCATCTCCATCAGGATGAGATCTGATCAGCAGCTCTTTTAGAGGACTGCGGTGGAAGAAGGTGGTGGAGCCATTCTCTACTTTATTAATTCTCTATTTGTTATCTATTAATTTAACATTAGAACACAATGACTGCTTTGGATGATAAACTGCTTGGTGAGAAGCTCCAGTATTATTACAGCAGCAGTGAGGGTGAGGATGAAGACAGTGACAAAGAAGATAAAGAAGGGGAGAGCACCATTCCTGAGAGCGGTGGGGAGGTAGAGCTCAGCAGCGATGGCAGTGCAGTCAACACAGGTATTGTCATGTCAAACTAGTATCTTAAATAAGTGCAAACTTAAGGACATGTAAATGGCAAATTACTTTGTCCATTTTATTTCAACATTTTACACGGTCTACAAAAAGCTTATGACAGAGCCACTATTTTCCTACTGACTTATGAATTATTACTTGAATTTTAAACATAGTTTTCTTACCCTTTAATACAAAATGCCCGCATATTTAATTTCAGGTCCCAAAGGAGTCATTAATGACTGGCGGAGATTTAAACAACTGGAAACCGAACAGCGGCAGGAGCAGCGCAGGGAAATGGAGCGACTCATCAAGAAGTTATCTATGACATGTAGATCTCACTTAGACGAAGAGACTGAGAAGCAGAAGCAGAAAGAGCTTCAGGAAAAACTCAATGGAAAGGTAGCATGGGACACAGGAATTAAAATGCCACATAAATGTTTAACATTTTCAGTTTCATTATTTGTGTACATGAAGCAGAGAGGAATCTGTGTTCTAGCAGGAGATTTGTATCCTATTTCCTTGGTAAATAGGAACACAGCTGCAGTATAAGAAGTGCATTACAACTGTATTTGCCAGGTGTTGTCAAGTTTAAGTATTTTGCATTTTAGTGATATTTGTGTTTGCCTGTGTTAAGAAATAAGCAGTTTAGCTGCTCTGCCAAAGAAGTCCAGATCCTTTTCCCACATTTCCCTTAACTGCTTATCAAATAAATCAACTTCAGAGGATTAATACTGAGACTGTACAGCAGATCTATGACTGCTGCCTCCTGAGCCAAAAAGAAGAGTTTAGGATTCCTCACTGATTTAGTATTTAGTCCGTGGGTGGATGTTGAAATTTAGCTTTGACTTTTTGCTCCAAAGATAGAAGGTATTTGAAGTAGAGAATGGTTTTAGTCAGCTGTGAGCTGTATAACTAGCTCTTGCAGTTCTAGTCAGAGAAGTTCCTAATTAGTAATGATGAAAGCTGTCCGTGCTGTTCTATACCTTAAGTGATGCTATTAGGTTAAGCAAAGCAAGTGAACAGATACAAAATACCTAAAAACCTGTTAAATTTACTTCTACAGGCAAGATAGTACATTTGGGTGCCACAGAATGTCAACTGAAAAGCTAGATGAAAAAACTAATGAAAATGAAGCAAGACTTAGGTCAGGCACCATATTCACATCAGCGCTTGTAGCTTAGTGAAAGCACATAGCCAGCGTTAACCTGAATTGAAGTGGGAACATGGAGCAGCCACTTGTGTTATTAGTGCAGCTTGTGGAACCTAGAATTCCCAAGGCTGAAATCACTGTTCCCACTGGGCATAGCTTCTAATTAGATCAAAATGGAGTGTAATGCAGAGGGTGCTTGTGCCTTCGTGGGTTGCACTTTGCTGTTGCTAAAGATGAGTGACCCACATTAATGCTCTCAATTGGAGCTCTCATTATGTAAGTGACCCATATAGTGATGCACATCCCTTTCATGTATCTTTGTGTGTGTTTCTCAGATGACATTGCAAGAATATAACATGATTCACAACGATGAAGACGACGAGGAGTTTTTACAGCGATACAGGAAGCAGCGGATGGAGGAGATGAGGCAGCAGTTGTACAGCGGGCAGCAATTTAAACAGGTTTTTGAGATCACCAGTGGAGAAGCATTCCTGGACACGGTTGATAAAGAGCATAAGAGCACACTGATCATGATCCATATTTATGAAGATGATATCCCTGGCACTGAGTCCCTGAACGGCTGCATGATCTGCCTGGCTGCTGAGTATCCAACAGTTAAGTTTTGCAGAGTAAAGAGTTCACTCATTGGGGCTAGCGCTCGCTTCACTAACAACGCACTGCCAGCTCTGCTCGTCTATAAGGCAGGTGAGCTCATCGGCAATTTCGTGCGCATCACTGACCAGCTTGGGGAGGATTTTTTTGCTGTAGACCTGGAGGCTTTTCTGCAGGAGTGCAGTTTGCTTCCAGAAAAAGACCTGGTGCTCCTGACTTCTATCCATAATCCAACTGCAACTTACAGTGAAGACAGTGATCTGGAAATAGACTGAACTGCTTGTTCCAAGAGCAAGTAGGTGTAGTTGTACAGTGGGGTGTTCATGTGCTAGGTAGGGATTGTTCTGTTTCTTCCATAGTGCAGGTATGTTTTCTTCTCCTTCATGCACTTCGACTTTTGCTTGTTAAAAATCATGTAAAGAATCCCTAAGATTTTCTTCAGTTCAGTGAAGTACACTTAACACAGCCTTGCTTTTATGCAGTTCACGTGTATTTTACTAAACATGAAGCTCTAACACAGTTCAGGAAGTTTAGGAGATTGCGTAGTGTCACCTGTGTTCCCCACATCACTTGTGTCCAGTGCTGGGGAATCCAGCACTTCCCTGGGGAGATTATTCCAAGGACTGATTGTTCTCATTGTGAAAAATTTTCCTCTTGGTATGCAGTCAGAATTTCCCCAGGAATAACTCGTGCCCATTGCCCTAATTCCATTACTGCTACCGAATGCGCACTGCCCTCCTGCAGCACCTTTGTCATTACCATTTCTCAGCGATAACGTTTCCATTAAGACCTGTTTGTTTATTTGGTTTGGCCTCTACTTCCTTCATAAATCAGAGTATAATATGGGGAAGTAATTTCAGGGTTTCTGTTTCATTAAAGCTCACCCTGCCTCCAGCAACCCTGCTGCTGCATAGCTGCAAGATAACCTGGGCAGCATGAGAAGCCGTTAGCCATTTATAGCAACTGCCAGCATGAGAACCTTGTAGTTAAGGCTTTACTCAAAGCTTTACTGGCTGGGTTATGGTGTGGCTGAACTGCTCAACCCATGTACCTCGCACACATCAGCATGCTGAACGGGTGTGCTCTGCCCTTAGTTGTTACTGAATCCTTTTCTACGTACTTAATTTGACATTACAACGCATTTGCTTTCTCATGCATTACTTATTGTGCTTGTTATCTTTTAATTGTGAGGAAAGTAGACTTATCATTACCTAAACACAACCCACCAATATGCCCTGTTTAATGATTAAATTTAATTGCGAGTTTTACATAAGGCAGTTTGGAACACCAGGAAGAAATGCAAATGTCTCTGTGCAAGCACTAGGCTCTTAATAAGAATGAATCTTAGGATAGAAAAAGAAGTCTGTTTGAACTGTGGTTTAAAAAGTAGCATTAGGAGAAGAAGAAATAATTTGTAATTAAAAATTACCGCGTTGGCACAAACTGTAGCTGTTTTAAGGAAGCTGGCAGAAATCCAGATTTTCAGTGGCAGTGAGAGATTAGTTCTTTTCATCTCAGAATCACAGAAAAAAACCCCATGGAAGTTATGTGAAGTTAAATCAGTGAACATGGATATCAGTGCATTTAAGGGAAAAAAAGCTGTAACATATTCAGGAGGAGATTCAGTGAAGTCTGTCATGCAGAGAGGGTGCACGTTAGCATCATTATCCAGCCCGGCTTGGGGTGGGGGTCAGGGAGCGCTGACTGCTTGAGTTGCTTTGAAGTTTTATTTTGCATAAAGTGCTTCCTTTTTTTGCCCTTATGGCAGCAAAACTGTAACAGGATCAAAGCCTCTCCTGCTGCTCTGTCGGGTGGCCTGCAGCAAGGTGACTCCTGGTTATTACTCTCCAGTACACAGGTACATGATTGATGATAACAGGGCCGATAGCAAAAAGGAAACGAAAAGAGGTCTGAGTGCAATTAATCATTGAATATAATAAGGAGAAGGGAAAAGGGGGAGAGAGAAGATGTGGTGTAACACTGCTTCTTGTTCTTGGCACAGGCAGCGTTGCTGCTGCTCCTCTTGGCCATTTCTGCAGTTAAACCTTTCCCAACTGGTAATTGCGTGCCCTAAAATAACAGCACTTTTCATGTGCATTAAACAATAGAACAAGAATAGTTTAGAATGGGTTAGTGACTAATTTGTGTCTGTCCCCTGTCCATTCAGTACAAATAAAAACTACAGCTCATACCAGTGCTGTGGCTATATATGGGTTGAAGTGTTAAAGTCTGCTTTATTTCTCTGAGTTTTGATGTGATCGTGGCCTGCAGATTAAGAATTGGGGTGTATTTATATATACATCTGGGGGACTAAAGTGAAAATGAAATTGTATGAATATCTACATAAAATAATCCTGTTTTGAAACATGCAGCTTGGCATTTGAGCGAGTCAGGTTTGTGGTTTGATGCAGGTGCCTGTCCTTCCACCAAAGCCATTGTACTGTCACCATCAGATCTTCGCTTAAATCAGTGCATTCCTACTAAATGGTTTGGTTTTGAATAAAGGATGCTTTTTAATTTTGCCAAAGATGTTCCATCGATCTTTTCTGGCCCAGCAGCTTCCCTAGCACGGAACATGGTTCTTTGCAGAAAGCTGCGAGATGGTGATGTGGGGTTTGGTACCATGCAGGGCTCTGGTGCAGCGGGTGATAGAAATTGGTCAACTCTGATGGCTGACCCCAGGCCTGGAGGGGGTCCGGGTGACTTCCTCCAATGGGGGATTTCTTTTCCGTTCAGCCTTAGGGCCCTACTTACCTTTGCCACCATGGGGTTCAGATAACTTTCCAGCATGAATCTTGATCATGATCTGGAGAGGAAAACCCTGGAGCAGCTGCATCCCATCTGCAACTTCTGTCCTTCCCTTCCCTCCAACATGAGAAAGCATTGCAGGCAAGTGGTCTTCCTTGCACGGTCTGCTCTGGTCAGTGTTAACCTCCTGCTCAGTGAATCATCAGTTAAGAGGTCGCAGAACCACAGCCAGATGTTCTCATTGTTGCTGTTTGTACTGCACGTCCTGCATCCACGTCGGTCCATGTGCAGGCAAAGCTGCAGCTGGGCTGCTTGGAGCTGCTTGTTTAAAACTCAGAGGATGTCCCACAGGCTGTGTTTACCAAGAGCTCTAACAGCAGCACTCGCCTCTGCGCCATCCCCAGAGCTCGCAGCGCTGAGGGGCACCAGGAGCCCTCTCCTTGGTTGGGTGGTGCTGATGGATGCACAAGACTAAACACTGTGCAAACTGCTGTCTTCTACCATGGATGTAACTGTGCATTGTGGTGGACAAGCTGGGGAGGATGTGAGTGATTTCTACCAGCTGCCATGGCTGAAAGACTAGCAAAGAAAAGGCAAGGAAGGGCTCAGCAGTGCTGCATGTGCAGTCCCCAGGCTCACAGAGAAGGTTTTGGTAGTGTTAGTCCTACACTGAAACAATTTCAAAGCTTTTTCCATAGCAGAAGGTTGAAGTGCAGGAGGGAGATGCTCCCCTCTCCTGGGCTGTGCTGTGTGGGAGCTGGTGGCATGGCTGGAAGGGATTTCAGGTTTGCTGGTGCTGGCTCAGCTGAGCTAGTTCCTGGACAAACATTCCTCCTCGGTGGCAGAGAGCATCTGGGCAGCTCTCTGTGCCTGATGGACTCCCATACCCTTATCAGTCAGTACCAAACAGCGCTGACTGCCTTCAATAGCTGCAAACAAAAGCAGGATGTTTGTGGTCTAACTGAAACCAGCCGAGCTTGTGCCTTCAGCTGGGTGGTAAAGGATGCTGGAGGCTGGAGCAGCTCAGTGCAGGGAAAGGGTGGCCACACGCGTTCTGGAAGTGTGCTCTGGCTGGCTGGAGACATGGGGCATGGAGATCCCAGGGTGGATTTGAGACATGCTGACAGGCTGGATGAGTTACTGCTCCCCATTTGCTGCTGTTTGCATTTTTCCTGAGTGCTGTGATTTTGGCTGAGCGAGGAAAGCACAGTGAGGGTCATGGTCCTTGGAGAGGCACGGCACAGGGTACAGCGGGGCAGACCCTTGGGGAGAGACCCCCAGCACTGCCACCTGGGCCAGCACGAGCACCTACAGAGTGTCCTCCTGTCCCTCTGCACGCTGCCATCAGCCTCTTCCACCTCCTTGGGGAGCTCAGCATCCTCACTGGGTGCAGCAGAGGAGGAAGGACTGCGAGGGCTCCCTGAGCTCTGTGCTCCTCTGTTCCAAGCTAGGAGTCCCTATGGAAGAGTGGCTGTGAGTGGCCTGATGCTGGAAAGGGTGACAGAGCACAGAGGAGTCCACAGTGTCCCAAGGAGGTGAGTGTCCTGTGGGCTGGCTTAATGCAAGGTGTTCACTAGGAAGAGAACTGGGTCTGCTGAGGACAGTGGTGACAGCCACAGTCTGCTATGGCTTAAGCCCAGCCGGTAACTCAGACCACGCAGCCGCTTGCTCACTCTCCTCCTCCTTCCCCCCTTGCTCCCGGAGGAATGGGGAGGAGGCTGGAAAGCATGTAACTCCCACGGGCTGAGATAAGAGCAGTGCGGTAAGTAAGGTACAATAAAGAAAATTATAATATTTATATATTTAAAATCTAAAAAATATTAAAATTTATAAAATTTATACATATACTTAGTTAGTACTACTAACTAAGGTGTAATACAAAAAACACTACTACTAACTAAAGTATAATACAAAACCACTACTACTAACTAAGGTTTAATACAAGAACACTACCACTAATAATAATAATGATAAGGGAAATGACAAGGGGAGAGAATACGAAACTAAAAGGGAAAAGAAACCAATAAACAAGTGATGCTCAATACAATTGCTCACCACCCGCTGACCAATACCCAAGCCCGACCCGAGCAGCGATCTGGCCTTCCAGGTAACTCCCCCCAGTTTCTATTCTGGATGTGATGTGCTATGGTATGGAATATCCCTTTGGCCAGTTTGGGTCAAGTGTCCTGGCTCTGCTTCTTCCCGGCTTCTTGTGCCCCTCATCATTGGCAGAGCATGAGAGACTGAAATGTCCTTGATTGGAGGAAGCATCACTGAGCAACAGCCAAAACATCTGTGTGTTGTCAGCGTTGTTCTCAGGCTAGAACCAAAACACAGCACTGCACCAGCTACTAAGGAGGCAAAAAACAACAGTTACAGCTGAGCCCAGGACACCCCCTGAGGCGCTCGGGGTTTTCACAGAGCTGGAACAAGCCTCCCCTAGAGGCCTGGTGTGGAGGATGCTCAGGATGGGACCATCTTCTGTCCTGTTTCTCCTCAGCACGGTGGTGGGCATCCCCACTACCTGCAGGAAGGAATGGGATGCTCAGCGCCAGGCCTGGAGCACAGCTTTGCTGGTACCTGGGCAGGCTGTGCTGGTGCTAGAGCTCAGTTGAATGTCCACCATCCTGAGGGCTGCCACTTTCCACGGCATCTGGCACACGAAATGACACATACGGGCACTTCTTCACGTTGAGGCACACAAGCTTCTTGAGCGATGCTGTCTTAACTATCTCAAAGCCAGTTGCTCCACCGAAGGTACTGGGTTTCCAGTACTCTGGGGAGCAGATGGGGTTTCCAAGAAGCCCCTTCAGGGAAAATGGAGCTCCGATCTCCACCATGCTTTCCCCAAAGATTCCATTGGGTTGGGGTTTCTCAAGCAGCAAGCCTGGATAGAACTCCAGAGCGTCAATGTCTCCATAGAGCTCTTGCAGTTCTGCCGCTTTCTCTTCCTCTCCTGCACCAAGCAAACATCAGAGTACTTTAGAAAGGGAATCACCCCAGGCAAGGCCTGGCCTTGCTGAGGATAACGGGAGCATGGCAGCTCCCACAACCCAGCCAGCTCCCAGAGGAGCAGCTCATGGTCTTATTCCCCAGCATGGGCACAGAGCACCTGTACTGCCCCAGGGAACCCCAAGAGCTCCCACAGCAGCACTGAAGCCCTACCTGTGAGCTCCTGAAAGGACTTGTAGGGCTTCATGCCAAACCTCTTCCGATACTCATTAAACGGCTGGAGCCGGAGCTGCCGGGATTCCTTGATGACCCCAATGGCCACTTTCAAGACATTGGCATGGATGGTTTGTCCCCCACCGATCTGGAGGGTAAGAACACAAGGAGGAGCACATATGAAGCACAAGAGGCACCAGCATCCATTCCAGAGCTACTGCACTGAAGCATTCATGTCCTGGACACATTGTCAGGGACAGCAGCACATCAGCACAGCACCAAGAAGAGGAGGAATCACTGCACAGTGCCAGAAAACAGCTATAGAGCAACTTGGGCTCATCAGTTCCCAGGGTGGGTCAGAGAATGGTCCAGGAGAAGCCCTGTATGGATGGTGATTCAATGGCCTGGGTGAAGGGGAGAGATTACAGGGGTTTGGGAGAACCCAAACACACAACAGTGAGTGCACAAGCAAAGAGGGTCAGGAATGGAGATGCAATCACTTGGAGGAAAGCAACCATGTGATGGCAGCAAAGAACAATGCCAGACACGCTGCTCCTGTGCCCAGGCTGCTCCACAGCCCGGTCTGGGCTGCAAGATCCCAGTTTAAAGCAGGCTCCTGGCATCACCATTATGTTTACTACAGAGTCCTGAGAGCAAACCAAAGGGGCTGCCAAGGCCCAGCCTTGCTATGGTGCTCATGGCCTGCCCATCAAGTGCTTCCCTGAGTAGAAGACTCTATGCGTAAGGTACAACCCACTGCTGAATGGGAAGGGGGATGTTCCCAGGGTTCCACAGCCCCGGCGCTGGCAGGGAGGGCAGAGAAGACCTTACCCTTCCTGCAATCTGCTTGGAAAAGGACTCCACCAGTGCCTCCACGCCATAGTCCATGAGCATGGAGGTGTTGTAGAGGAACTGCTCGTAGCTGTACTCTTCCCCCTGGATGACGAAGGAGTCGGGCATCAGCCCGTGCCAGTGATACAGCTGGTTGAATTCCACTGCGATGCGATTCCGGTACTGGAACTGTGTGCCAAACAGCAGCTCGGGGTCAAACTTGAGGCTCAGGTAGTACCCGCTGAGGTGCTGGACATAGTCTTCAATGATGATCTTAATGGTCTCCCCTGGTTAAGAGGCAGGAGAAGCGGCCGTCAGCAGCAGGAGATACCAGCTCTGTACCCCGAGATGTTACTCACATGCTATGGAAGCACCTCCCAGCACTCATCCACCCCCTGGGACCTTTCTGACTATGGGCTTGTTTCGCTGGTTGGGAATTTGTCAGTGAATCACTTTATAAGCAGCAAAGGTCAGCCTGCCAAAACCGAAATGGTTCCTGAGGAAGCTGACCTCGACACGCTGCCTGCAGATAATGTGATGACAGGGATTTGTCTGGAGTTTGGTCAAGAATGACTTTTCATAGATTACAGTAAATTCATAATGAACATGAAAGTGCAAAAATCCAAAATTATCACAAAATTAGTCAAAATTAATATTTTGGATGGCTCGAAGCCCATTTTTGCTGTATGGACCAAAGCCAACGATCCCCAGAAGGCTGCCAAAGAAACTCCTCCTGCCTTTAAAGCCAGTCTGGCCACCACCTTCAGAGACCAAACAATGCTCAAGTCCTTGGGGCTTGCCCAGCGTCCTGGGTTCAGTGTAACAGCCATTTTTCTCCTTAGCTCGTGCAGTGCTGTGTTTTTGACTTCAGCCTGAGAACATCACCATTCTTATTGCTGGTAGCAGCAGTGGTTTGTGTTATACCTTAGTTCCCGGACTGCTTTTATCTCAACCTGTGGGATTTACATTCTTTCCATTCTCCTCCCCATCCCTCCTGAAGCAGGAGGGAAGAAGGAAGGGGAGTGAGTGAGTAGCTGCGTGGTTCTGAGTTACTGGCTGGGCTCAGACCATGACACCGAGGCAGGCGGATGCGGGGCTCTGTGATGCCCGTGCCCTGCGGCTCCGCTGGTCCTCACCGATGAGGATGAGACGAGCCGTCTGGAAGAGCTGCTCGTCGCTCCAGGTGGGATGCTCCCGTTTCAGGATGTCACAGACACGGTTATGCTCGCGCAGCCAGAGCGTGGCATACATGCACAGCCCCGGCAGCAGCCCGAACACCTCCTGCCCTATCGCCAGCTGCTTCTCCTTGGGGATGGCAGGCGGGTAGACCATGTGAACCGGGGCATCGGTGACGGTGGGGGGGTACACCTCTCCATCCACCACCTTGAGGACAAGAACAGGATGGCAGAAAGAGAGGAGGGGAGAAAACCACCTCGGTGAAAGCCTGTCCAGCCAGGCCCTACAGGCACCAAGGCTGCTTTCCTGCAAGCCATGAGTAAAACAGAAACACCTCCCTCATACAGCCCCAACTAAGGAATGCCTGCTGCAGTCAGAACAGATTCATCCCAATGCTTGTCCCTTTGATAAGGCATCTTTGGCTAGCAGCCACAAGGGCCTGTGGTTTCCCTGGAGCTGCCAGAGGGATGTGGCTTGAAACAGCTCTGGATCACAGGGCTAAGATATGTTTGGTTGTGCTGAGTACCTGGAATTTCAGCTTCCCATCCTTGAAGAGTCGCAGCTGGTGCTGCCGCTGCAGGTTGTCCCCATACAAGTGCCCAAGGTCCACCTGCCAAGAGAGCACAGCATCAGTGCTGCTCCAAAGGCCATGCATGCCCTGGTCCCCCCCTCACTGCTGCATGCCCCACGCCCCCAGGCATTCCAGCATCCCTCACCCCGTGCCCCAGCGCTTTGGTGAAGCCGCGTCCCATCTTCCCGGATGTCTTGAAGAACTGGTGGGTGAAATGCTGGGCGAAGAAGGCAAACATCAGGTTGGTGCCCTGGGGATCAGCTTCGAACTTCCTCCGCAGCAGGAACCTCTCTGCCAGGAGCTGGGGATCAGGGAGCTGCTGCTTCCCTGCAAAGGACGGAGGTTGAGGGCAGATGCCCTGTGCCAACCCAGCTGGGTACCAGTGCTGGCCATGAGGCTGTTGGTATTGCTGCTGCGTCTGCTGCAGCACCAGGCACTGGCTCCTCTGCACGGACTTCTGACTGCCCTCTTACACAGGCCGTGACATGCCCCAGCAGCACAGCCCGAGCTGTCCCAGCAGCTCTTTGGATACCATCAAGCAACTCCTGCCTGCAGGCCAGCTTGGGCGGAACACAGGAAGCAAGTGGCACTGCCAGCAGTGCCCTGTGGGTGAATCCATAGCAGTGAAAGCTTGGCATGGGTGGATGGGAAACACGGATGCTGCACCAGGTATGGACCCAGGGTGCTACTCCAGCAACTCAGCCCCATTGGTGCTGGGCCAGCCACATACCTTTGGTTCCCATGGGCATTGGGCAGTCATCTGGCACAGGGGGGAGGATGCGGGTGTAGTAGCTGACATTGGCATAGGCTTCCCAGCTGATGTAGCCATAGTCAGAGTTAAAGGTAGGGGGACTGGGGATGAGGTTGGCACGAACTGAAAAGAGAGGGGGAGTCACGTATGGCAGCATCCCATGGGCTCTGTCCTCAGCCCCAGCTCACCAGCCCAGTGCTTCCAGACACCCTCCCCTTACACCCCCTAAATGTACCAGCAGCAGGGGCATGTGAGCATCCCAGGCTTTGCTCTGAGCCTTTTAAAGGCTGCCGTTCCCTGCAGAGGGGGGAGGCTCATACTAACGCACTAAGTGGATTCTTGGATGATGAATGAGATGACAACCACATAGAAATGGTAAAACCAACAGCCGGAGCCTTGTGAACGTGTTGCTACAGCTCCAAGAGCTGGAACCTAAATATTTATGAATGTGGGGACATGAATAACAAGGGCCATATTTCCTCAGTCTGCTTTCCGTGTGGCTGCTTAACTGCCCTTTGGCCCCAGGAGCATGGCGTGCCAAGAGCTGCTCGTGTTTTCCAGCAGGCTGGAAGCCTGGTGTGGATAGGGACACACAGACAGCCCGGCCTGCAGACCCCCTGCATCCCATGGGTAGGGTGATGGTGTGACAGGGGCATGGAGTGATGGGGGACAAGCTCCCTGGGTCTCCGAGCGAGGTGACTCAAGCCTGGAGCCCACCGTGCCCCTGGGAGCCACTCAGCATCCGCGCCACCCCTACCCACACCTCTGCTGGTGCCCAAGGGGTCCCCAAGTCCTGCTGCGCTCCAAGACCCGCTCCAACCCCTCACCTGTGAGCACGAGCCTCATGAGCGTGTCCCTGATGCAGGTGCTGTTGATGATGTCCCACAGCCACTTGAAGTGGGTCAGGATGAAGTGGTAGAAGGCAGGACTGGGCTTCAGCAGGTTGTGGAGGTGCGTCCAGAGCTCGGCTGGGGGGGACAGACCAGGCAAATCACTCACCCTGCTAATGATGCCACTGACGGCCCCATGCCATGGGGTGCCAGGGGTCCTTTGGGTAAGAGGGACTTACGGGAGGTGCAGTTGTCCCCAGAGTATCCCGTCCGTGTGCAGTCGCACTCATATCCTCCCAGGCCGACCCTCACACACACCCCTTGGTGCTGGCAGGGGAAGTAGCAGCAGGGATTCACTGCGGGCAGAGAAAGACATCACCATCCAGCCACAGTGTCACTGCATGCAGTGGCTCCCTGCTCCTCATGGGGTGGATGCAGCCAACCCGAGTCCTGCTCAGGGAGATGCATCTCTGGGAGGTCCCTTGCAATGAGGTGCTTTGATACCAACCACATCCATGAGCACAGCCCCAAGGCTGGTGTCAACGTGCTGCAGGAGCCGAGCACTGCCCTGACAACTGCAGTATCAGCAGACATTACTGCTCGGCTTTTCTCTCACCTCCCTGGTGAGGTATTTTGGGCAGGAGCATCACTTCAGCACTGTCCCTTCTTCCCTGTGGAAGTTGACCTTGTCTGAAACATCCAGGATTGCCAAAGGAACCATCTGCACCCCATGGCCCCACACCAATGGGTACTGCAATCACTGTCCCCACCTTGGGCTGCTGCTGCCAGGGCTCTGTCCTGCCCAGTGCCACCATAGGGCCATAGCATGGTTATGTCTTGCCTCATGCACAGGGGCTGCTGTGCCCCAGTGCAGGACGCAGCAGCACAAACACAGCTCTGGTGTTAAGAATAACAGCAATTGTCAGGGCTGGAGTTTTCTTTGGCAAACAGCTCCTCCGTCCTCGCCCCTCCAACCGGATGGAAAGGGCCGACTGCTGCGCCCGGTCCCCAGCTCCCACCCAGTCCTTTCCTCTGCCACCTCTGTGCCCCAGCCTGCAAGCATGAGATAAGGGCCCCTTCCTGCTGGCCCCACGGCGGCAGGATCCTGTGGGACAGAGGGAGAACCCCCCAGCATAAAGCAGCTCCCAGCTCTGGGGCAGTGCGAGGCTCCCATCCACACCCAGCCCCTCTGATCCATCCTGAGGCAGCCCTTTGTAACCCCTCCAAGAGCAGCAAAACTCGAGGGGGAAAGAGAACCGAGAGCTGGGATGGCTGCAGGTGCCTTTCATCAGCACAGGGACTGCTGGAAATGCAGGCATCCTATGCCACTGCTGCCTCTCGAAACCATCCTCAACATCACCAAGCTGGGTCAGCCCCCACAGACCCGGGACAGATCCTGTGTGCCAGGAGGATAAAAGTGCCAAGAGACAAGACCCCATGGAGCAGCCTTGGCTGAGGGGTTTGGTGCACATCAGCAGGATGGTGGTCACTTTGAAGCGCAGCGCTTGGCGACACGGGGGCCACCAACACAGTGCTCTGCTCCAGTGCCACCAGCTGCAGGGGTAAGGATGGATGCATGCCATGAGCACTAGAAGAGACCGAGAGCCATTCCCAGGGTGCTCAGTGTCACAGCTGATGAAGGAAGATCTCCTGGGTCCGTCGGCTTCTCTGCATGATCCATGAGCTCACCAGACCTGGTTCAGATTCTTCAGGAATGTGGGAGCAGGTTCCAGGGCTGGGGCGGAGGGACAGGCACACAGAATGGGAACCACATTTCTTCCATCAGAAATTGCAGCTCAAATTTAGCATCTTTGGAAAACAAAGCTCATTTTGCAGGGCTGCTCAGTGTCGCAGCCAGCCACACAACCAGCGCACAGCAGGGGTTTGGCCAGCAGCTCTATGACCCCAAATCCCTCACGTCATGGGGGCCGGCTTGCAAAGACACGTTCAGATCCCAGCCTTTCCATCAGACTCCCTTTCATCTCGGATCTTATTTCTCTCACACAGATTATGGTCAGACCACCCATTTGGGTTTTTCCAAGATGGGAATTTTCCCAATGGGGCCCATGTTCCAGCGCAGCCGGTGTATCCTCTGGGCTATTCCTGCTTCAGAACCTCTGCACTCAACACCTAACTCAACATCCCCGTGCTATGCTCAGTGTAATGCAGAGGGATGTGGGGCTGCCACAGCCCCAATGCTGGGAAGATGCTCCATGCCGCAGGCTCCTCCACAGCCCCATTTCCAGCTGATGTATGGAGTCAGGAGAAGTTCACCTTGCACAGCTCTTCTCAACACGGGGTTCCAGGGCACGTCATGGCCAAGCACTGCTCCGAGCCAGGTTTGGCAGCACGCCGGGCTCAGCCGAGCTGCCTCCTCCCATGGTTCACGGTGGTGTCAGCACCACAGGGTACCAGAGGTGCGGTGGGAATGACATGTTCCAGCCAAAAAGGGTGGGAAGGGGCCTGAGCATGTCCTGGCCCGTGACAGCAACCCCCTCGCATCCTTTCGGAGCCTCCCTCCGGCTGTGCCTCTCCCCACCCCAGCCTGGAATCCCGCACCCGCGCTGCCAGGATGGCTCCAGGTGTGGGAATGCCACTGCCAGGCTCAGTGCTGGTGATGACAAAGCGGGTGAACACGCTCCACCACTGCTGGAAAGCGCCGGATTTTGGGACAACATCCGCTCTGCAAACCGCAGCCAGAACAACGTGGGGTGAATCACAGCCGGGATGGAGCCAGGCTTGCTCAGTGGGACCCGGCTCTGGGGCTGCGGGCTTTGAAGATGATGAAAAGCTCATGCACTTGGTTTTCTGTCTCCTCGGGCCCAAAAGCTGCTCACAGCAAACGCAGTGCAGGCAGATTGTCATCTGCAACCACTTCTGGCAGCACCACCAGCAGAACAGCGCATCAGGGCCGCAGCTGCATGCCACGTGGGGCTCGGTGATGCTCCTCATGCACCTGAGCCAGGCTGACGGACATGAGGATGGGCTGCAGGTGGGTGGTCGGTGCTGGTGATGCAGCCCCAGGGCTCTCAGCATGGCAACAGGCTCCCTTTGCAGCCCAGTTGAAGTTCCATGAGCCCCATTGCAGAGAGGCTGTGCTGGGAGGAGGGCTATGGAAACACGCATGAATCAGAAGTGGCTCTGCCATAGGTCCCTGCCACTGCCCTCGGGGTCTGTGCCCAGCCTGCCCCATGGCTGGAGCTCGGGCTGACGGTGATGTTTGGGTGCTGCTGGCACCTCCTGTTTGCCAGTGGGAGCTGTGAGATGTCTGTGGAAAGGAAAGTCAGGTTTATTTTGCAAAAGCACTTGTACAAAGCTACACCCCTCAAGGCGACAGCAGCCAAGAACAGGGTCTGCAGCAATAAACAGAGGAATACCAGGACAGCAGCTCGGCTCCGCTCGCGGCAAGCAGCATGTTGTTTGGTCTTCGAAAGCAGATCCAAGGTCTAGATTAGGGCTGTGGACCTCCTGGGGCAATGCTGGGGAGGAACAGGAGCCAGGCTGCTCTGCTGACAGCACCTCGGGGCATGGCACAGTTCCCCTCATTCCTGGATCAGGTATCTCCCTCCCTAATTGGGCTTGGAAGAGCCTTTCATGTATATTCCAGGTATGCTCTTCTTTTTCCCCACGTAGTGAAATTCACTTTGATCCTGGCGTGCAGCAGTCAGCTCCAGAGGCTGGTAGTGGCTGTGTCATTCCAGTGCGCATCTGACCCAGCTGCCTTGGGCATGTGGGTCCCCAGTGTGTCCCAGGCCCTATCCTGTGCACAGCATGGATGCTGCTCCTGGCTGTCCTCAGCCCCCAAGAAGAGCTTCTCAGAGAGATGAAATCTATGCTGGGAGAGGCCATGCCAAAGAAGGAACCACACAGAGGTTCTCCCTTGCTTGTCCTCACCACCTATGGTCCAGTGCAGTGGTGACAGCAGAATCTATCCCATGGGATCTCTCCTCCTGGGCAGACATCCCAATGGGCCTCCCCCACGTGGCTGCCTGCTGCATGGCCACAGCCTTGGGGCCTCAAAGCACTGCAAGCCGGGGTTGTGCTCCCCTTTCAGACATGTATGCTCATGTTCTGGGTCTGGGCAGATCGATTCCCACAGCAACAGTTAACCCGGGCAGAGCCCTGCTGAGGGATACAGCCCACATACGTGGTCTGGTTGGAGCTTCACACGGCGATGGCATTTTCCTGTAAGGAGGAAGCTCATTTCATGGAATAAGGACTGCAGTCAATGCTCCATTATGAAGCTGGAGGAAACTGTACCTGAAGAGCTGGGGATGGAGCCGATGGGATTCAAGAAGTGGTTTATTTTGCCAATACATTCCATGGATTCCTGCAGTATGCAGCTTGCTCCTTGACATCCCCAGGTGCAGGGACAGCCTGAGCCCACTGTGACTGCACTAGCACGCAGTGAACTGCAGCAGCATATGCAGAATGAAACCATGGCTCAGGCCCCTGGAGCCACCCCTGATGCTCCCAGGCCTACATCCTCCCCCCCAAACTGCAGTTCCACCGGTGTGTGCAGGGCCCTGGCACCAGCGTTAATGGACATTGCCATCCTTTCTTCCAGAAGCCAAATCCCAGCGGGGAGGGCACAGGGAGCAGTGGGTGCCCCTCACCCTGGTGTCAGGGCCACCCCGGGGTGGCTGCAGTCTCCTCCTGCCCCATAGACAGCAGCGGCCTTGGATGGAGCCCTGTGCTGTGCTGCGGCCGCGGTCACGCTCGGGCCATCCACGGCTCCTGCAGCCGCTGCGTGTGGTCCCCCCCGGCGCAGTGGGGGGTAAAGGGAAGTTTGTTTTTCACGGGTAGTTTTGCTCCCCAGTCAGGCGCGACGGGACAGAACCTGCAGCTCCGGGTCCCCCCCGGCCCCTGCCCGCCCTCGCTGCCCT
Organism: Psittacus erithacus; assembly: GCA_009867235.2. Taxonomy (NCBI): domain Eukaryota; kingdom Metazoa; phylum Chordata; class Aves; order Psittaciformes; family Psittacidae; genus Psittacus; species Psittacus erithacus. The sequence continues at coordinate 46,791 of WYDI02029769.1, forward strand.
CCGCTCCTGTCTACTGCTCGCAGCCCACTGCCCCGTCCGGTAGAGACGGGGCAAGAACCGTCCCGGGGCGATGGGCACGATCCGGCCCCGGAGACCCGTCCCAGCGCTGAGGCAAAGGCTCCGACCTCTCCCCTAGTGCCGGGCCAGCAGCGACCGCTTCTGCGGTCCCCTGCGCCTCCGGGGCACCGGGAGGACAAGATGCCTCCGCATCCCTCCGGGCTGGCTCCCTCCTCACTCCCCGGGTCGCCTCGCTGCTTGATGCCCCCCTGGTGCGGACGTCGCCGCTCCTCCGATACGAGCTCCCTCGGGTCTGTCTCTTTCTTTCCCTCCTTCCCTCCCTCCTTCCCTCGTTCCCTCCCTGCCGGTGCTGTCCCCGCCCTCGTACCGGAGCCGTCGGTCGCGGCGCTCCCGGAGGTGCAGAGCAGCACGGCGTGGGCCAGGAGCAGCCGCAGCCCCGCGGCCGGCGGGGCCCGGTCCCGGCACCCACCGCCCATGGCGAGAGCAGCTCCGCCGCGTCCCGCAGCCGCTCTCGGCCCGGCCCCGCCGCTCCCGTCCCAGACGCGCCTCCTCCCGCCCGCCACGGGACGAGGACGCCTCCGACAGCCCAAAGCGCGCACTGCCGGGAGCCCCGGGGCTCCCCCCGGCCCTGCCCTGAGCCACGCGTGCCCCAGGAGCCCCCTGACCACCCCCGGGTCCCTCCAGGTCCTGATCCCCCTCAGACCCACCTCCTGGTCCCCGTGTCCCACCACGCCCCGACAAGGTACCCACATCCCCCTGGTTCTCACATCCCCAGCATCCTCATGCCCACACCCTGGTCCCCAGGTCCCCCAAGGATCTCCATGCCCATCTCCTGATCCACAAGCCCTCTGCCTGGATCCCTATGGCCCGGGCACGCTGTTACAGCTCAGGCAGCAGCAGCAGAGCCATGGGCCCTGAGCTTGGCTCAGCTCCCTCTGACCCACTGCAGGTTAGTGCCAGGAGGCAGGCTGCCCACAGCCATCAACAGCCAGAAAAGCTGAGTTTATCAGTGAAATCATGGCTGGGTGTTTCCTGCCTGGGTACTGGCAGCGGGGACAGGATCAGGCCAGCCCAGCCCAGGCACCTGCCACCCCAGGGGAGTGCATTGAGCCTGAAGAGGCTCTGTGTGTGGCTGGGGTGGGCGAGAGCACGATGGGCTGCAGACCTTGCTGGGACAGCCTCAGGGATGTCCCTGAGCCTGGTGGCACCCAGAGCACAAAGGGCTGTGGCTGCTCACCCTGTTCTGCAGCAGCAGCAGAGACCCCGGCACAGGGCTGGGTGATTCAAGATTAAATGGGGTTTTGCTGTCACCTCCTTGCACAGCAGCACCCAGGAGGTGCTCAGTTCCTGCCTGGTCCCTGCCTGGTTCCTGCGCTTGGCTGTGAGGTGGGGACAGGAGTGGGGCTGTGGGTCTGGGTCTCACACTGTGGGGCTTTGCTGGCTTTCAGCAGTGTGGGAGGGAGCATCCCTGCAGGGTGAGCAGTCTTTGCAGGTGTCCGAAAATGAACCAGGGCCTCAGATCCAGCTTCAGCAGGCAAATGCATCAGCCATGACGCACGCATGAGCTCAGCAGGCTCCTGATGTGCTCTGGAAGGGTGGGGACAATGGCTGCCTCCCAGTGATGAATGTGCACTGGGGATGAGGGGCAGGTTTTGCTGCTCGTGTAGAGTTGGTGCAGTCAGCGTGTGCCTGGGCCAGGGCTGCTCCTGCCTGCAGGCAGCACAGTCCCCCTGGGCACTGCACACCCAGCCTCTCACCCTGGCCTCTGGCCTCTGATGCAAGGAGAGACCAAGCTGCCTGTGTGGACACCAAATGCAAAGCCAGGGCAGGGTGCCGGTCCAGCGCAGAGAATGGGGTTTGGCAGGGTGTTGGGATGGTTTCAGCAGGAGCATGGAGGGACAGTGTCAAACACTCACCAAGGCATTGCCCTATGCCCCCACCTTGTGCCTGTGTGCTCCAGGTCTGTAAGAGTGGAGCAGCACCAGGTTCTTCACCTGCTGCTGCCCCCAGCCCCATGGCATCCCAGCCCCACAGAGTGGTTTACCCTAGGGGTGAGCATTTTCCCCTCTGCCCCCACAGGTGGCACCGCCAGCCCCAGCTCTGACCTTTCCCTCCCACCCCACACTTGATGCTCAGTGCTGTTGACCACAGCACATGGGATCTGTCAGAGCCTGACACCTCTCACACCCCCTGGGCCAGTCCGGCAGTCTTTAGGGATGTCCCAGCCGCAGTGTCACTGCTCCGCTCCCCTCCTTCTCATCGGGTTTTAATAATCCCCCTCTTGCTCAATACAGGAAGCAGCTGCAACAGCCCAAGGCTGTGGCTGTCGAGCCAGGGCCACCCAGGGGCTGTCCTCAAAGTGCCAGACAAGGGAGGGGGCTGCAGATGGCAGCTGCAGGGTGTGGGGCAGCCCCACTGCTCCTGGCATCTCTCCTGGTACCCAGACCCCTTCCCTGTGTGATGTCTGTCTCTGTCTGAGCTGCGACCCAGGATGTCTGTGCTCATGTCTCAGGATGGGAGCCAGCTCTGAGTACCCACAGGAGCCCCTGGCCCTGGCCTGGTGCTGCCTGGGCATCATGGTGTGGCCTCACAGCCTTCATTGGCTCAAGCACAGGGCTGGGGCCGCACAGGGTGCAGAAGGGGAATGTCTAGAGGTTTGCCATGGGCTCAGCAGCATGAGAGCTGGCTCTGGCCAGCAAACACCCCGACATGGCCCTTCAGCAGCAAGGAGAAGCTCCAGTGCAGTGCTGCTGAGCTCCATGTGCATCACCACCATGGTCCTGGGGGAAATCAGACAAGCACAAAGGTTTCCTTCAGCCTGGTGAGCACACTCGGGGGGGTGGGAGGGAATGGGTGGCTGCTGCTCCTCTGAGTGCAGGGAGCTGCGGTGCTGAGGGTGTTCTGGGAGATGCAGCGGTGAGAGGTCATTGCCGTGTCCCCATCCCATGCCGTGTCACCATCTCATGCCGTGTTCCCATTCCATGCCGTGTCCCCATCCCATGCCGTGTCCCCATTCCACGCCGTGTCCCCATCCCATGCCGTGTCCCCATCCCATACCATGCCCCTCTCCATGTCCATGCCCGGGGGAGGAGCCGGCGGGGCTGCGGGAGCCGGTGGTGCCGGCCGCGTCCTCCCGTAGGGAGGCAGCAGAACACCGTCTATGGCAGCGCCGCGCCGGCCGGGGCTGCGGGTGCAGCGGGAGGCGCTGGGAGGCACTGGGAAAGCGCTGATGGTCCTGAGCTGCTCTGCATGGGGCCGCCCCACAGCTCCGCTCTGTCCCCCGGGGTTGGGGTGATGCCTCGCAATGGCACCAGAGCAGGACACTGGGACCCAAGAGTCTCCAGTGGTTTAGCACCCAAAACTCCTTCCCCTGTCTTCCCGGGGGGGCTGGAGCCGTGGGGACGAGCCGTGGGGACACGCCGTGCTGTGACCCTACAGCCATGGGGCAGGGGGTGAGGTGGCAGCCATCAGGAGGAGATTTGGGGCAGTGGGACGGAGGCACTCCCATGGCTCCCAGTGCAGGAGTGTGTTCCCCTGATCCCGGGGCATCTGCATGGCCCATGGAGCATCCTTTGGCATGACCCATCCTTGCGCATCCCTGACAGGCTCCTTGGGTGGGATGTAGCTCAGCGTGTGTGCACTTGACTGTCGGCTGCAGGGGCTGGGCAGAGAACAGAGAAGCCAAAACCCCTGTTTTTCTGCCTTAAGGTTATGAGGTGACTGGTGGCAAGTCCCCCATGGGGAAGGTCCCTGATAACCACAGGAGCTTCAATCCACACAATGGCCCAGAGACCCCACATAGAGCATCGCACTGGTCTGGTTCACCCTGTGCTGGACTCAGGGCTGCTCTGGGGGTACAGGGCCAAGCAGGGCAGCATTGGCACAGCTCAGGGAGCAAATCTCCCTGCTGGCCCTTTCCCCAGCTCCATGGCAGCAGAGGACCCACGTTCCCTTCAGTGCACGGAGCTGACAGGCGCTGTTTGAGGGGCTACAAATCAGAGCTGGAAAGCCGGGGCTGGACAGGCTGTCTGGGAGCAGGTAACCTGAGCCCCAGGAAAGGAGGACTCAGGAAGGCGCTTTTCAGCAATCGTATTCATCATCTTCAGCTCAGACTCATTAGGCTTGGGAGCCCGGCCCCCGCCACCGCCAACGCCTCCCGCACGCAGATAGAGCCGCTGGCTCAGACAAATAAATGCTTCCAGCTTCCCAGTGGATGCAGCAGGTCAGGGAGCATCTGATGCCAATTACCCATGGTGTAGGGTTCCCTGCCCGTGCTCACTAGCACCGTGCACTGAAACTGCTCCCGAGTTCCGACCTTCCGATGGCCCCATGGATCACCCTCTGCTCCCTCTGTGCCAGGTGCCATGGGGGCAGACAAGGGAGGAGAGCAGCCCTGTACCACCCATGGTTTGAGCTCTTCCATCCTGGGGTCAGGGACCAGCACAGGGATCTCCCACCAGAGAAATTCAGGGGATGCTTGAAGGCAACCTCACTGCATGGCTGTGCCTGCAGTGAGCATCAGCGTGTCACTATGCGTCCCCATCACATGAGCCCAAGCACGGTGCAGCAAGAATCCCTCCTTCCTCCTCTCTCGTGTAGGACTAAGGGTGGGAAGCTACCCTGACTGGCGCAGCAGGTTTGGAGCCATGCTGGTCAAGGTTATCCCAGAGTCCCTGGTGCTGCACAGCTACTTCAAGCAGTGGGAAACATGCTGGGGCTGTGCATCACCATGTAACACCACATGGGTGTCCTGCGCCCTACTGTGCATGTGGGCACATCCCCATCTCAGGGTCTGAGAAGAGGGAGCTGTGGGAGTCTCCTTCCCATTCAGGTCCAAAATTGGACCATGGAAACCTGCAGATGGGGCTTGTAAGGAGCCCAGGGTGCAGGCACCCATCCCGAGTGGTGACAGCAGCCAGCACAGCCCTGCTGAGCACCGCAATGAAATGGGTGCAGGCAGCTCCACTCACCCAGCAGCTCATATGGGCAGCTCCATGATTCCCCTTCTCTGGCCAGCCTGGATGTCCTTAATTGCCCAAAGGTCAGTGTACCCGAGCCTGGGGCCACGTGTCGGAGGGACCCTGAGCAGGAACCTGACACGGACGCAAGTCATTCAGGATCAACACTGGGGGCCAGGAAATTGCAATGGACACGAACCTAAATACACCGCACGTCCCCCCAGGTAATCAGGGACCGGGCCAGATTCTGGCTGACAGCTTAAATGCCTTAATTCCTTGTCCACTGCGGTTCGAGGGGGTCCCGTGTGCTGTGGGCTTCTCCCAACCAGTCTCCGAGCTGGAGGTTTGCCTGTAATTGGAGGCATGTTGCATTCCCCTGAAAGTAGCCAGGTCCCACTGGAGGGGGCTGCGGGAAGGCAGCAATTTCCCTTATGGAATTATTTACCTGATTAGAGAGTTTATTTTATCAAAATTGCTTCAGAATGGGGCCGCTCGGTGTGTCCAGCGTGGGGAGCTCCCCGGTGGGGCCAGCGGCCTGGAGACAGGTAATTTGTGTGGTTAATGGGACTAATCCACCAGGCAATTACACCAATGGATTTCACGGCTGCAAAGTGCTCTGCTCCCATTAATTAAAAATCTGCTAAGAAGATTAGCACATAAAGGTATCAAAAGGAACCCAAGAGCTGCTTTCCCCACCGGCTCCCCAAAGGTGAGTGTGGGAGTGCTGGATTGCTCACATTAGCACAAAAATTACTCTTTTAAGGGTAAGGGCCTTGCTTCCAAAGTAACCGCTGACAGTTTTCCTCTGACTTCCCTACCAAGAAGTCCTTTATGTTTAATTATAGTTTGTTTAAATTAGCCCTGATTGTTCGCGTGGAGTGTTAGCTTAAATACATTCTGAATGTGTGGCTCCCCCGTGCCCTGCCGCTGCGGTGTGAGGAGGGCAGCCTCCAGCCCTGGCAGGTGCCCCTGTCACAGGGATGATGCTTGGGGCCACCCAGGAGGAGATGGGGGTCTGGTGGCGTCCAAACTCAGCATCCCTCATTGAGATGCTCATACCAGAGCAGGAGCCAGGGATGGCGGTACCCACCATAGGGTACCACAGCCGTCAAACCTAGCTCTGCAGCAGGCTCTGGTGGTGGACACCTCCTCCCTGCAATGGTCTTCAAGACCCCACCAGTGGCTCCTCTGAAGCAGGATCCCTGTTCCATCACCACCTGCATCCCATGGACACCACCCCCACTGCTCCCATCCCCACGCTGCTGCTGCCGGCACTGCCCAGCCTCTCGCTCAGCATTGGTGCCACTCCTGGCCTTTGTCCACAGCCAGACACTGAGCAAAACAAAAGCGCTTTCCCGGCAGCTGAAGGTGCCATTTTTACGGCTGGGCTGAACGAGGAAGTATTTTCTGATCTCTTAAAAATCCTGAATATTATCTGACAGTTTATCTTGTTTCCCCGCATCCGTGCCTTTGCCGCAACGCCAGCTCATTTACATGTGTATTGCGCCTGCCTCCACGGGTGCTGAGGTCAATTGAAACTCAAGAAAAGAGGAGAAATTTATGCAAAACTGTTGATTGCATTTGTATGTAATGAAATCATCCAATATTCATCTGACTATAGACTCTAATCTGAAAGGAGAAGTGAAGGACATAAGAGTCACTGGAAAGCAATAATGAGCTTCTGTAGTGATTAAAAAAGCACTTGAGCTTTCTGAAAATCCAGCCAGAAATCGTGTCTAATCAACACGGAATATAGGAGGCAGAGATTACATTGATACATTTTGCAAAGCTCACTGTTGAAAATGTATGCGAGCTGTAAACTCTGACATGCCATCCATGGTCTGTTTTATACAAATCCGGGCGGCACACAATCAGCGCCCGGGCTCGTCCCTGGCACAAAGCAATCTTGGTGTCTCTGCTCGATGACTCACAAGGAGCGCAATCACATCTATTTTGAAGAGCAATGTTGGTTTTTAACTATGTCGAGAGCTTCCAGCTTCCTTGGAGTTTTTCCTTCCTTTTGCCTCCGCTTCACGTTTCCACATGGCTGCGGGGTTCGGTTTGGGAGGTGGCAGGAGGCTGGTTCCTGTCCATCCCGGTCCCTGCCGCCAGCCCCTTGGTTCTTCTGCCCTGGTTCAGCTGCTTGGAACAAACCCACGCATCCTGGTGGAGCTGAGTGTGCGTGTTTGGGCAGCCCTGGGAAGGATGCGGGTCTCTGCCTGGGATGCGATGAGTAGGGATGTGAACAGGGGTACCGCTTGTGACAGGATGCAATCCCCTTGGGTACCCACCAACCCATGAGGCCATGGCAGCACTTGCCATGTGGGAACCTGCTGGTGCCCCAAATCTGCATGTGCTGATGGAAAAGTGCTCTTGGTGAGCACAGCAGTGTGTGGAGAGCCCAGGGCACAGCTCCATAGGGTCTGTCCATGGCCCTCTGCCCTGCACCATCCAGAGGGATTTAGTGCTGAGGCCAAACCATTTGGCGGCAAAAGCAGCATCACTGACATCAAATCCATGTTACAACCAGCACAACCATTTTCTGGCCCACAGTCCCTTTCCCTCCTGGGCTATTCAGCACAGCTGGAACTCCTTCCCACCCACCAACAGCATCAGCTGCAGCTTCTTATCAGCCCTGGGTGTGTTCCAGGCTGGGACCAAGTGAGAGGTTTCTGCTGATGCTGATGGAGGAGGCTTTTGGAGCAGGCAGGCCTTGTGCTGCAGCTCTTGGTGCGGAGCAGTAGGTGATTTGTGCAGCAAAGGGAATGTGGGATCTGTCCAGAGCCACCCTGTGTGCCAGCCAGCTGCAGTCACAGTGAGTGTCCGTCTTCTCTTCTCCTGGGGGAGTTACAGTGGCCCATGGCAGGCAGGGGGTGGTCTCCAGGGCCAGCGTGCCACATGCACCCAGCCATGTGTGGTGGGTGCTGCTGCAGTCCTGTGTGTATGGAAGATGCTGGTCCTGTGGAGCAAAGTCCCACAGTGAGCAGGATGGGCTGTGGTCACACAGCTCTGCAGGCTCATGTGCTGCTTGTGCTGCATTGCTGGTACTGGGGTGAGAGCAGCATCTGCACGTGCTGTGGCTGCTCCTGGTTGATGCAGAGTGCAGAAGGTGAGGTGAGGATGCAAGTGAATGGATTCCCTACCTTCCTCTACCACGGAGTGGTTGGCTGCAGCCACTCAGAGAACAGATCTCTGACTTTCTTCACATTTAGAAGCTATTTTTGCACCTAGTTTTGCCTTGCCAGTGTGAGCAGCACCAGGTCCCCTCCTGACACATCCCAAAAGCATAGGGCATGGCTGCATTGGGGATGGGCAGCTCCATTCCCAGCCCAGTGTTGGTGCCACCTTACTTCTCAGTTTTAATTTATGTGAGGTGGAGTAAAGGGTAAGGAGTAGCTGTGAATAGTTAGGAAATTCATCTGTGCAGTGACCCCTGCAGCTCCACTGCCTGCATCCACCATCCCACCCCTCCATCATCCCATTGCCATCACCTTAAACCCTTAAGAGAATGGGAAGAGGCTGGAGCTGACCCATGGGCAGCACCACCTGCCCTGGCTTAGAGGAACACCAGTCCCAGTGGCTCCTGCTCCCAGGGCAGGTACTAGGAAACCCTTCAGGCCCAGGCTGGATGCTGAGGCTGCAGCAACAGCACAAAAAGCCTGGTTGATAAATGTCAAAAGCAATCTACATTTGGGCTGAAAGCAATTTGCCGAGCCATGCAACCGCCCTGGGCTCGCCATTTGCCTTCCTTCATTTATCATGGTGAGCACTTTGGCCAAAATACACAAAGGAGAGAAATTGTTGATGTGTGGGGCCCTTGCAGAGCAAATCCTTCATCCTCCCCCCTCCCCGCTGCACACAAACTAACGTTTTGGGAGTTGTTTATTTAAGGACTGCAGAGCACTCGGTGCTCTTTGAACCCAAATGCCTTCGGAGCAGGGCTGTGGGGCTGGCTACCACCTTCCCTCCTCTCCATGAGGGGCTGTTTGCTGCTGCTGGGAAGTACCTGCTGGTAGTGAGTGCTTATGCATGATGTGCTTAGAAACCTGTTCTGCTTCTATCTCTTCCACCCCCTTAAATGTAGTACTAGTGGCTAGCACAGGGGTTCCGTAACTGGTCAGGGATGGCAGATACTGGTTTTGGAAAGCTCTTGTGCTGGTTTTTGGTCGTCTTGGTCTTGGTAACACTGACAGCACCGGTTTCAGTTCTCTCTCCACAAAACCATGGGGACTGCAAAGCCTGTCTCCCCTGCCCACCCTGCACCAGTCGGCGCCAGACTCCTCATGCCCTCCCAATAGCCAGGCTGCAGATGACTGCTGGCCACTGCAATGGGCAAACATGTCCATTTGGGATGCATCAACCCAAGGGGACAAACCCACCGGGAACTGCCTGTTCCAAGGCTGCCCCTCCACAGCTCATTTTAACTTTATTTTAAGCAAAAAAATAAATGCCAAGGTTCCCAGCAGGACAGCACAGGCTTCTCCTGCAGTGGTCCTTGCTTCTGTGAGGTGCTGGGATTCAAATGGGCTGATGCCATGGTGAGCAGGGCAGCTGCTTCTCCCATGCCTCAGCTCCTATGTGTGAGCCCTTTCCAGCAGTCTCCACTCTTCCTCCCTGTTGTTTAATGTTGTTCACCCAATTCTGTTGCCACCGGGATGAAGAACAGTGAGGAGAGATCCCCCTTCCCTCCGCTATAACACAAGGTGGAGGAACCCCAGCACAGAGCTGCTCTGGAGGTCTGGCAGAGCCACTCCTGCCCATTGCTCTGGGCAAGGATGGTCACTGGGGCTTGTGGCAGTCCAGTCTTACTCGAGGGGGAGTGTGTCCATCTGGATGTTGCTTATCCAAGCAGCTCCTTGGTCTTTGCTGCCAGCAGCTTGTCCATCTCCGCTGCAGCGCTGTCTGCCATTTGCTGGATCTGTGGCAACATGGTACAAGTCAGAGTTGTGTGCTAGGTAAGAGTTTAGAGGGAAAGAGTGAAGGGATCACCTCCTCAAACAAAGCCTAAAGTCCTAGTAAAACCCAAACAGTGCTGGGGCAATAGCTGGCTCTTAGTGGGGGCTCCTACCACCCCTCGGTGATTCTGTGCCAGTGTTGCATCTGTACAATGAGAACAGGGACTGGTCAAAGGCTTTGAAAAGAGACACCAACTCCTGGCTGAGCTTCACAAGTGACTTGGTCCTTGTTTAATGGAGTGACTTTAGGGAAGGCGGAGTTAGAGACCTGCTGGTGTTGGCACCAGAGAAGAGAGGGTTTAACTTGTTACCTCCTGCAACCTTTCCACTGTTAGAACAAACCAGGTAACAGCAGGAGCGCAGCCTCAGTGCGTGCTAAGAATTCACACATCAAGTAACTGATCTGTTCATTCCTTGTGAAAATAAATAAACGGTGATTGTTAAAGCACTGCCCAGGAAGCAGGACTTTGCTAACACAGGATGGATGTGGCAGGCATGGAAACGGGACCAAAACGTGCATGTGCTTACTTGAGCGGCGCAGGTAGGGGCTGGAGCACATCAGAGGGGTTATGCACTAGTTTTACAGGACTGATTAAGATGCACTCTCTACATGATGATGACCTTTCCTCACACTGAAAAATTTGGGTACAAGCAAAAACTAGACTTGAGACGATACCTCCACAAATGCAGAAACCATCTGTCTGCTCTGGGAGAACGGCTTCCCAACAGGATTCAGTTACAATAGCATGGCCATTTTTCCTGCTTGCACAAATGCTCTGTATATCAATGTTTATTTTTGTGAGCACACAGAGAACTGTCCCAAAGCATTTGCAATGTATCTAACTTTAGCTGTTAATAAACAAACAGCTAAAAAGTAATGGCCTGCCTTCAGAGGCATCAATTCAGCAAAACACTTAGGCTTGTGCCTGAGTTTATGCCCAAGTAATTGACTTTAGTGACATCTGCTCTTAGGGAATTAGGCATGTGCTTAAGTATTTTCCTGAATTGGAGCCAAAAACTCCTAACAGAGATAATCTCGCTAGCCTTTTCATTAATAACAAACTGGAACAAACCTCATTAACACCAGCTGTTTTGCAGTGGCCAGGCCCTGTGTAAACGGTGGTAAAGCTATGGATGTAAGTTGTTCTGCTCCCCGAGTTCAGCTGCTTTGTGCAACGACCCCTGTAAGTATGACAGCTTTGGGGGAACAGTTTTTTCCCCCCTGTGTCAGTTTACAATGGTTTGTGTCACAAATGTGGCTTTGAGATTGAAGCCCCAAATCTCATAAAGAAAAAGCAAATACAACAGCCATCGCTGACTCAAAATATCCAGCCTCGGGCCACCCATTCCCCAGCTGGGCTCTCAGTGCTGGAGATCTGTCAGCAAAGGGCTGGCACAAACGCACCGGAGCTGTGGAACATCATGATGTGGCAGAAGAAAAGAATGCATTACCTGTTTTTCCAGCAGCCAGATGGTATCTTCAGACACTTTGCTCTTGCTCTTCTTTATCTGGTTGATGCTCTTGGTTCGCACCTTTCTCAGGGCCTCTTTGGACTTGTTGGTGGACTGCTTGGCAAGCTTGGCCAGGCTCTCCCTGTGCTCTCTGGTTACCCTAGCAGCAAGGAGGAGGAAAGAACACCAAAAGGAAAAACAGTGTCAAGTGTGGCACAGCCGGGTTCGTTTTCTGCAGCGGACTTTGGGTAAATGCAGTGATCATCTCTGCTGCAGCACAGGGACACCTAAAAGCCGCCTGTGTTAACTGAGAGCTCTGTATTGCAGAGGGGTTTAACAGCTCTGAGATTGTTTTTATCCTGCTTGGGTCCACCTGAGCCACCTCTGCACAGCATCACCAAGGCAGCACACCCCAGTGAAGCAAGTCTTGAGCCTAGCATGGAAAGTTCCCAGCACAGCCTTAAGCTGATGGACTTGGACTGGATCGTACTTGGTTTACAGTTGTCACTGCAGCGCTTGAAATTTATGCTGAAATGTTCAGAGTTTCCTTTTTTCTGCTGCCAAAGCATCTGTGGGAAAGGGGAAAATCCAGCTCCAGACCTGAGCGATGGAGCTGAAAACCATAATCCTGCAAAGCTGGGAGGAAACCTCTGTCCCTTTCTGAAACTCTCAGTATTGTCTCCCTGCAACCAGAGCTTGAATTATGTATCTCGAAGCTACAGAGCTTATGTTTCACTCAGCCTTAGTCCAGCTCATCACAACCAGGCTTTTCCACCAAGACAATGCTTTGCCAAGAGGATGATGCTACACATGGCTAGCCACAGGTAATTCAGCCCAGGAGAACTTCAGCTCCACCTTCCCCCTAATGTGGGGCCAGTTACTGCTGTGGTGCCACAAGAAAACCCTCAGATTCCCATCCCAAACTAAGGTGATGAGGGAGCCTGGCCATCTGAACAAGGCACGGGGAACGGCTCTGGTGTCACCTCAGCTCTGGTAACGCTCCAGCACCTCCAGCTGATCACTGTCGACATCAACTGCTAGTGCTTAACAATACTACTTTAATCAATATCATGGCTATTGGAGCTCCCGGACTGCCTCGAGTAGGAAACCCCTCGAGTATGAAACCCCTGTGCTGCCCCGGAGCCCCGCAAGCAGCAGAGCGCCCGTCTGCTCGCAGCGGCTATTGCAAAATAAACATTTCACAGGAGTATTTAGAAATCGGCTGCAGCAGCCTTGGGTCACCAAAACACTGAGGCCGAGACTCTTCCTGCACAGAGCTCAGGAAGCGCGGGGTGAGGGCTCCCCGGGCAGCAGCAGCTCTGCCCATGCACGGGGGTGTGTTACAGGGAGGCTGCTGAGGCACGATCGGACCCTCAGCCCTTCCCAAGCTTGTGCTGAGCCCAGCAAGTGACACACATGCTGATACCTTCCCAGGTTGCTCGCAGCAGATGTCTGCAGAGGCGCTGGCCTCGTGCCAGTTTATCTTTATTTCATGGTGCAAGAGGGAATAGGCTTCCCAGAAGTGATGAGTAATAACGGGGATTTGGAATCACTGGGAAAGCTGACAGACAGAGAGCAGCGACCGAGCCCTGGCATCCACGGTTCTCCCTTGCAGGCACCCTGTCCTCACCCAGGGGCACCCCCAGCCCATCCTGCTCCCTGCTCTAGGAGGAGATGGGCAGTGGATTTCACATGTGGCAAGAGCTTCTGGTCAGTGCAGGCTCCAGCCTGGACCAAACACCTAGTTAAAGTGAGTGGGGTTAGTCGTGGTTTCCTCCGCATCCCAACACTGATGCCTTCAGGGCTTCTCGTGTTCGATCTCCCCAGCCAGAGGTCCCGCAGCACATGCGGAACCAGCAAAGCCGGCTCACAAACAGGGGTCTGGGTGAGGTCAGGTTCTCAGGCAGCTTTGTAGGGGGGTAGGGAGTCAATCCTGGCTGCTAAACTTGGGAGGAGGGAGCTGGAATTCCCATCTCCTGCTGGGTGGCGAGGCAAGCTGGGCTGCAGCAGGGCTGGGGAGACCCAGCTCGCCAATAGCTATTCACCTCCCTGTTCCTGCTCGGCTATTCTGACTTGTGCCGAGGGTATCACTTGCCTGCTTGGGGCTGCAGAGCCTTTAAGGAAATGTTTTTGTTTATGCAGCACTGCCAGATTTCCTATGCTTCTTGGCACGGGGTCACAGCTTTCATGCCTCCTTGTCTGTCTTTATTAACACCAATTTCTTTTTATCACTGCACAGTGCCGTGGAGTTTCTCAGCGGGTTTTATGTTCCAAGCCAGACTGTGTGTAAATTCTCAGCAATGCTACCAACCATGCCAGAAACGGACACTTTTTCAAGCAGATGCTGTTTCTGGTTAAGGAATCTATCAACACGAGCCAGGCCCATGGTTTCTAAGGACACTTGTTTAATCCTGCCCCCAGATCTGGGACTTTTAAGCTGTTCTTAGATATGTTTTCTTTTCTGTCTAGTAACCATTGTCCCTACCCCCTCTTTAAAGCCAAAAAAAGCATAAAGTGAATCTGGGGAAGGGTGCCAGAAGTGGGGAACAGGGAGAAGGTCCCTGCCTGCTGCCCTTTCTGCTCTCCCCTGCTGTTCAAGGAGCAGTGGGCTCAAATCCTGTGATTCCCTCAGGGCCAGTCCTGCCCTTGCCAGGATGAGGATGGAGGCTGGTGCCTGACACGCCAGGGTGCTCACAAATGCACACAACCCCTTGGCTAACACCTCTTTTTCTGTTTCCTCCAGTGACCAGTGGTTTAAGCACTGCAGCCCCTGGATGCTCCTCTCGTACAGCAGAAGCAGACCCACAGCGAGCACAATGTGGGTCACGTCTCCAACGCAAGATGCTTATGCGGTAAGAGTAATTTCTGTATCTCAAATGCTAGGAATTTCCTGTGAAGAGAGAGATCAGTTAAAGGAAAGTAGGCTTAACTAAATACTCTGCATGCATAATTGCAGATAAACATAGGGTGCAACGTATATTGCTCAACAGAAAGCATGCAAGAGGCTTCTGATGATGAGTGATCCGGGGCAACGGAAACAGCTTTGGGTGCTTTCAAAGCAGAGGGTTTTTTGGAGTCCTTTCTCCCTGTAGTAGGTATCTTTGCATATTTCTTAAAGGGCAAAGGGAAAAAAAAAAAGCTCACAATGAGTCATTAAACTTTCAAAAGAGTCATCTGGCTTTCAGTAAAGCATGTGTAAAAATATGACTGATTTACAAACAATATCCAGTGTAACACAATGGGTCCAAAAAAGATGACTCTAAAAATGAGGCACCACCATAAAAGACACAAGGTCAGGTCAAATTCGGCCAAGAGATCAACCAATACGAATGTTCCCATGGCTGCTTTTCTTTCTCTTCTTTTTTTTGCCCTTTTAAAACCCTCAGAGAATACTTTTTACACAAATAAATATTGCCTGTGCGGTGCTAGCAACACAAACAGGAGAATGCCTTAGGGAGCAGGGGGGATCTGAGCAGGCAGCAGAAGTAAACACCAACGGAACGAGTGTATTTTTTCTGCTACAACTGCAATGCAAAAGCTAAACTCATAGAATAAATACTGAAAAGTGAACTCCATCTTAAAATACTTGGCTGAAACAGTCGCAAGCACTGAAGCTGGGTCTGCATAAGGCAAAATGACACGCATCCAGCTGATAGATCAGACTAAAAAGTGTTTAATAACAGGTAAGGACAAGTCAGCTCTGATTTTACTTTTACTGTGCCTCCCCTCATGAAAGAACAGATTTCTGCAGAAACAACATTATCTCTATTGTCTCTTCTTTTCTGATGTGTTTGCTCATTTTTCACACCTGCCATAATTTGGGCAATCTCTCTGCATTTGTCTTGTATATTTTGTACAGAAGAGTTGGGAGCATTAAAAACTTAGAGAATTTAAAACAGTCATTCAGGGATACAGTATTAAGGAGAGGCCTCTAATAGAATTTGATTATTTCCACCCTCCCTGTGCATTAGAAGGTTTAAGGTTGAAAAGGTCTTTTGATAAGTGGTTGAAACTCTGAAAGACCCAGTCATGGTACTGAAGAGCAAACGGGATGGCAAAGGCAGACCTGCAGGGCCCATCTCCCAAGCTCTAAACCTATTTAACTTAGGGCACACTGGGCTGCTTACCAGCCAGGGAGAAAGGGGCCAGGACCTGCACCCGTTACACACCAGAGGAACAGGGGAGCACACCAGGCACATCCTCCCTGGAGACAGAAGACTCATTTTAGCTCTGCAGCACCGCAAAAGGTAGTGCCAGATTTGTTTAAAAAACAATATCTTTTTAAAGATTGGGATTTTCAGGTTCGGAGTTTCCTCCCCTGCAATTCCTATTCAAGGATGACCCAAGTGCCCATTAACAATCAAACCACTGTGCAGCAACCCGGGAGCCTCAGCAATTATGAAGATAATGGTGCCCTCCTCCTCCTCCTCTCCTGAGGAATGGGGGAAGGGCAGGGAGCACGGGGAAAAGAAAATCAGCAAATAGAATGATAATGTCATTCCCTCTCACCGACAGCAACGGAAAGCTGCAATTAGAGTTCTCTGATCAAAATGCTAGGGGGAAAAAATTCCATAGAATTTTAAAAGTAGATGTAAAGCATGAGGAATACTTGGCTCATCCTGACTGAGAAGTCACCTGCTTGTAAAACACAGCGCACGTGCAAGAGGTTTGCACGCACAGGCAGTGTAGGGAGCTGTCTTCATCCTTTGTGGAACCAGCACTGTGTAACCCCAGGGTGTGAGATCATGTACACCCACCCATGTAGGTGGCTACAGGGTTTAAGCAGTCACAGAAACTCATGAATTATCCTTGCATCACCCAACCCTGCCCATCTCACCCGCTGTGTCTGTGCAGGCCAGTTGTGCAGCAGTAGGAGCATTGCTGCTGGGAGGTCCAGCCTGGTCTCAGGCACCAAACACACGTGTGCAGTGGGGGAGCACTCGCTGAGCTCCCAGAAGGTACCTCTCTAGTATGATGAGGTACCTCATGTGAAAGGAATCCTGTTCACAGGGGGAGCCCCCAGCGTGCTGCAGCCCAAAGCACACTAAGCAGGGATCATCGGGATTGCTTCAAAAGCACTCTCCTGATCCAAACTGAAGCACTGATGCAGTAGCACCTCCTGCTCTGTCCAAGGGCTGGGACACTCCTGCGATGGGTGAGGGAAGCGATGCTCAAGCCTCAGCCAGGAGCAGCCTGATTTTCTAGCAGCTCTATTCCAAAACTTCCACACAGCCATCAGCTACACAATGTGTATTACATGAGAAGAGGGAATGGATTCTTTAGTCAAGGCTATAAATTTCCTCCTCCTTTCTTTCATCACCACGTTTTAGTGGTTTCTGAAGCAAGGTGCTACTCGCCCCTAACACTACTGGTTCACACCAGTGCTGCTGCTACTCTATGCTGATGCAATTCAAGGAATTTATAGCAGGGCAGCAAAGAATCAGCCCCTGACTTAAGGCAATACAGCTTCAAAAGCCTTTGGCTGTCTCTTGCAAAGTGCTGCAGCCAGCTAGGACCAAGTCTCCTCTGCAGGGGGAAGATAAAGAACAATAAGACCAACCATTAGATGCCAAAATGTGACGACTTAGAGCTCAGACACTTGGAAGAGCTTCCTCCAGACATTTTTTAGGGGCTCAGGTTTTTTTCTGAACCTGAAATACAGCCACTTGGAAAGCAGCTGCATCATGACATTACAGCAATCGTGCATGCTTCCCCTCTGAAGGGCACTCACTGCAACCCACTGTGTTATCTTGCATGATGATGAACTTGGGTAGCCATCAATACTCACTTAGGAATTGGCACTCGGATTATTGTCCCATCCACTTCTGGGTTCAGGTTCATGCCGCTCTCCCTTATAGCCTTCGTAGCTGCAGCTGTGCTCTGTAAAACAGATCAAAAGGTAAAGGGAATTAGGAAATAATCACTCCCATATGCCAGAACTCTGTCAATAGTTGGCAATCCATCTCCATGGAACATGGAAACATTTACTTCTGTTACCAGTAAGATCAGGAAGTTACATTGGTGCGGAGAGCTTTGATCAAACCGAATGGGAAACTATGGCTGCGCTCGGTATCGGGGTAGGGGGGCACAAAGGGGGGAAGAGGGGAAGGGAAGCAACAACAAAAGAAAACTGTTTTGCTTCTTTGAAACTATTTGAATGGTTTGAGGCAACGCAGAGTGAAACCGCAATAAAATCCCAAGACGTCGCCTGACTGTGGCGAAGGAGATGAAAGATTCTGAGCGTTTAGAAATTCCAGTTGAATGTTTCCCACTAGAAATCACACAGCAACTTAACCACTTCAGCACTACAGCCTAACCACATTACATCAGGGCAGTAGCAGTTGGCTGAGATATAGCGCCTGTGCCCAACTCTATGTTTATCTTGCAGCTTATTACATGGGATTAACTTCTCCAAACTCTACCACCACTGGCTGACTACTCTGCTCTGCTCAAAAGGTGGGTGCTGCAGTGGGGTAGCTGCAAAGTGATTAAGAGGCTTCCTTCCCCATCCCAGGGCACTGGTGTACCTTTACAGAGTGACAGGCTTAATGGTTAAATCAGAGCTTTGCCAGTAGTAGTGCTCTGCCAGGTTGCTTTGCTCTTGACATTGTCAATAACAAGACTGAGCGAGTCTGCATTCATGTGGTATTTCCTACAACGCACATTGCTACCTCTGATACTCCTTCCCATCATTCACTTTAGCTCCAGGCTGCTGCAGGAGACTGTATTTATGGTTATTATGTATTTATCAGTTCAGCTTTTGTCAATGGAGGCACAAAGTTAAGCCTGGCATATCTGCTTAGGTCTCTGACTTGTGCCATCACTGAATGGAATGAATGCTAGTGTTCTGTAAGACCTAACTGCTGCCCTATAGAACACAACAAGGGCAGAGAAAATGTAACCAAGATGATCTCAGCACATTAGGAATGTAAACGTGTTATTCTATGGACAGTGCTTGCTCTGTAGGAAGGAAATGCTCAGTAAAAGCTGTGTTGTTTAACGTACAGATTGGAGGAGATAGAGGAAGGGGAAAATACTGCAATATTGCTCCATCGACTTGCAGCCTATGAAATAAATAGCCATGCTTAAAAAACATAGACTTGTTTGGTTTTATAACTCCCAGGCAAACAGAATTTGGCCCTGAAAGTCCTTTTCTGTGATTATTTTCTTTTCCAGACTCTTCAGGCACTTTTATTTGCTTTTCAATGCCATGAAGTACTGACAATATGCTGTAAATAATGACATCAAGTAAACTATCTGTAATGGTTTTAAAGAGCTCCATCTACCCATGGAACAGTTATGGTACAAACTAACTGCATTGACAGAAATAGTTCTAGCTCTAGTTCCAATGAAAAACTGTCCTTTGGCTTAGACAGCCAGTGCAAGCAGTGCTACACAGTGGGCTATTTAATGTCTCACATGCCCATTTCTC
Source organism: Psittacus erithacus (assembly GCA_009867235.2). NCBI lineage: Eukaryota > Metazoa > Chordata > Aves > Psittaciformes > Psittacidae > Psittacus > Psittacus erithacus. Next base: position 65,606 of record WYDI02029769.1, read on the forward strand.
AGCCTGAACTCCTGCTTGGACATGGGCTATAGTCATGGAGTGACTTCCCTGGCTCTCTCGGCTCTGGCACTCCAAAGGACCTCGGTGTACTCGCTGATGACGAGCCTCCATTCTTCAAAGCCATTATACATGCTGGATGCACTTTAAGAAACACTTAGGCATCAAGTGCCTTACACTGACCTCCTCTGAGACTTTGCTGACTTAATTAATTGGGGAAAACCTTTGGAAAATAAATAGAGATAAGCTTTGGCAAAGCTCCAGACCTGGAGCGGGATGAATAGCTAACCTTGTGCTCCTTATTGCTCCTATCTGCACGGCTGCCCAGCACTGCCTGTGTGAGCCTCTGCAGGGGACCACTAGTGCTTGATCCTGAGGCAGGATCCAGATTTGCTGCCTCATTCAGGGGCAAGACTAACCAAGGCTCCTGTAGAAAATCAAAGGAACTCTGCTCTCCCAGAGGATGGGTAAAACCACCTAATTTGGGCTCTGAGATGCAGACAATGCCAAGGGAGGAGCTTGCTAACCTCAGTAGCGCCCCGTGACAGCACTTAGCATGGACTCAGCTTAGTCCTACCAGGGAGGCTTTTCAGAAGCTTGTAGGCTACATCACCAGCCCTGGTATAAGTAAGAAAGTTTTAGAGGAGTTTGAATGGTGCTCCCAGCACATGCACCTGGTTCTGTGCATGGCCACATCTTCACAAGGAACTCAAATGACATAAATACAAGGGTGCAGATGCAGCATCACTTCCACATGTGCAGTTCAGGTGAACCTAAGGAGTGTGTTTGTGCTCTGGGTGCTGTAAAAGCATGGGAAACGGGGAGACCTGGCAGTTAATCCAAGCATCAAGTCTCCGATATGCTCAGCTTTGAAACCAAGCTCCTGCAGACCCAACTGACGGTAAACCAGTCCCCAAAACAAACCCCTCACACTGTGGCATTTATGGATACAACCCCAAGAACAACTGCAGCCTGACAGGCAGCGTGTAACTCTCGTCTGAGTCTGTGCTGCTGCATGGGAGGTGCTCTGTGCGCCAGGCAGGGCTGGAGAGTCACTCAACCCGTGTAGTCAGCAGCAAAATGCTTCTGTTTTGTGTCAGCCGCAAAGCGATGCACAGCCAGAGCTCTCAGCCCTGCCAGGTTTGACTGATTTTGTCTAAATGTTCCTTTGCTCAGCATCAACCTGTTTGTTCCCGTGGTAATGATCTCCCCTTGCAATGCCTTCGGTAATGTGTCCTTACCTCTGGAAAACTGGCCATGTTCACTACAATGAGCTGCGGTGACTTGAGGGAGATCTGCCCCAGCTGGTTCAGCGGAAACTTCCCATCTTTTGTCATCACGATGATGTGATCAAGGGCCCCTCAAAAGAAACAAATACGGGGTGGGGGCGTCCAGTGTGATATAGCAAAGCTAAAGAAAAACGTGCACGCCGTGTCCCACTTCCCTTGTGCTATGTAAAATATAGATGTAACAAAGGGAAAATAACCCATGTTTATTCAGACTTCAGATGCTGTTTGTGTTCCTGCATCCCCTGTGGTATTTACAACCCAAATATTTCAACCCCGCTGTAAAGCACAAAAACATGAAAACAAAACTCGTGTTTGTTTTTGTTACTAGAATAGGAAAACTAAGCAGGATTGTTAAGAATTAAAAGGAAATTGTTACTTTTTAATTCCTAGAGCTTAAAGAAAATCAAACTGTTGTTATACAAATCAAGAGTATTGTTTTTATTTCAGCAGTGTTCTCTTCAACCCCTCACTTTTTTCCCTCCTCCAAGTCCCAAGAGGAGGTGTTGTACACTGCCTAATCTAAAGTATTCGGTTTCTCCCTGGGCTACTCTTAATCTGCTCTCTAGTTTCTGCTGCAAAATGTTAACAGGCCAAAGGCACATGGGACAAGAGGTACTTTATCAGTGCGATTAAAAAAGTACCTATGGTTAAAATAAATAGTTAAGAGCCTGAGCTATGCTTTCCAAATCCATTAAAGACTGATGTTCCCCTGCCAGAGCTGGGGTGGTGAATGATTCAAGCTTGGTCATTGTTTAATGTTAAGTTTTATCCTTGTAACTTGATACTACTTATAACTACGTATGTTCAGAGTGTTATAGTAACTGTAGCTTAGTCAAATATATTCACGTTTCTTCCCAAAACACAAACTTCATTAAATGAACAAGGCTTGTAAAGGTCACTAAACGCAAAGATGCACAGCAAAAAGAAGTTTGTATATGCCAGACACCAGCCTGATGGCAATTTCCAAAAGGCTAATTTAATGGCAATTGGATTTTTCCTGCCCTACTGCACCATTAGCTGACAACCTGCTTCTTCGTCACATCTGCAAACGGTTCAGTTAGACACTTTTGACATCTCCCACTTAGAAAAGCTATTTCCAGGAAGCTATTAACAAAAATGGATTCTTCCTGGTCAAGCTCAGGGTGAAGAAAGCCTTTAGCTGGGGGACATCAAGGTTGTAGTAACTGGGTGCCCAGTGAATAACTCAATGAAAAGAAAATAGATTTGGAAAAAATCAGAGTTCTTCATTACTAGGAAAGGTATCTGTGTTTATAGGCAATAGAGCATCATGCAAGAAGGTACCAACCTGGTGAGGTTCTAACACTGAGATTTCTGCTGAAGTCTTCTTTCAGAGCTTCTACCACCGCCTGCATGTCTTCACTGGTTTCCTCCAAATTGATAATATCCTCAACCAGGGCAGCACTGATATTCACTTTGGCTTGACTCTGCCCTTTACCTTTAGCTGCAGGTTATGCAAAAAGATTAAGTTCTATTTCTGACACCAGTTAAGTTGCATTTTAAAGTAGAAAGGAGGTTTTAACCAACCCCCCTGTTAGATTCAAAATTGAGTCCAAGATAAACCAAAATAACTGTATTTTTTAATGAGTAAATAGCCCAGCACTTAAGCACAAAATGTATCTGTTGGTTACACTGTGCACTGACTCCAGCCTGGACCATGATGATTGATACCCACTGCCCCAGCGCAGCAGCAGCAGCAACATGCGCTGCTGCAGCTCTCCCAAGGGAAGGGCCATCATCTCCTGTGCACTGCAGCACCATGAGGCAAACCAACTCCTCCAGAGCCGCGTTCTGCCTAAGTCAGATCAATACTTGTACACAAGACAAAGGGGACAGGAAAGGAAATTCCGCCAACACACCGAGGGGTTGCAAACAGTAGGAAACCCATTACCTTTCTTGGTAGCTAGCGGTCTGGTCAGCAGCACCTGGTGGACACACTGCCTGCAGCCATGCAGGAGCAGGGATGGGCAGCCCGTGGAGGCCAACGGCAGCCTCTGTGTCACTGCGAATGAGGAGCGATAAAGCAGGGAGGGCAGATGCCAGAAGCATCTCAGTGCCATGGCCATCGTCTACAGCGTCTCTCTAACCCACCTGGAAAAGAGAAGAAGCAGGCGGTCCAAGTGCTAAGAAATGGATTCAGGTCTTAGTTGTAGTGTGAGGTGGGAGTTGCGCACTGTGGGTGTTCTGCAGTGACCAGCGAGCAAATTCAGTGGAAGGGGCTGCATGGGAATGCATCTGCACATCCTTCCAGAGCGCCTTGTGGCACGGGCCCTGTTAAGCGTGAGCAGCTCGTCAGGGGAGCCGGTGCTCACACATCGGCGGAACAGCACCGTTAATTTCTGTCACTCGCGGCCTGAGGCCCCAAACCCCGCTGAGCGCCCCCAGCTTTATTTCAGCGCAGCGGTTCACAGCTGCGGGAACAAACGTTAAACTCAGTCCTTGCCACACAAGGGCGCGATGGCAGCGGGATCCAGGGCACCACCGCTGCCGGCTACCGGAGGGACCGACCCTTCCCCGCTCCCCGCACCTCCGAGGCCGGGCCAAGGGGCAGCCGCGGGCCCCCGGCCCCGCACACGGCGGTCCCTGCCCCAGAGCACGTGCGCGCAGGCCCCGCCCCCCGTTACGCTCCGCCCCTTTACAAAGCCACGCCCCCTTTCTGGCCACGCCCCCTCTGCCTCCCTCTCCTCAGGGCGCGTCGGCCTCGCCCCGCCCGCGCGCTGCCCCGGTACCCCGCGGCCACCGGCTCGGGCCCCGCCCCTCCCTCCGGGCCCCGTGCACCGGGACCGGGACCGGGACCGGGGAGCGGCGGAGGGCGCGGGACGGGACCTGACGGGAAGGGGGAGGGCGGCCGCTCGCCGCCGCGCTCACCGTCGCGCAGCGCCGTGCGTTTCATCGACGTCATCGATCTGCGCCGCGTCTTACGTCACAAGCCGTCGCCAAGGGCGGGGCGAGGCGCGGCCTAGGTGAGGACGGTGCGGCGGCGGCGGCCTGCGCGGTGTCATGGTGAGTGCGGGCCCGGCCCGCCCCGACCCCAGCGCCGCGGCCTCCGCCCGCCCCGCTCTCACCGGTGCTCTCCGCAGAGCCATGGAGCCGGGCCGCCAGGCGCTGCCGCTGGAGAACGCCTCCATCCTGTCCGAGGGCGCTCTGCAGGACGGGCACCGCCTCTGGATCGGTAACCTCGACCCCAAGATCACCGAGTGAGTGACTCCGAGCGCGGCCGCTCCTCCTCCGGGACCTCTCCCGCTCCCAGCACCGGCATCGCCGTCAGCGGGGCCGTGTCCCCCCGATAGTGCCACATCCCCGCAGCTGCTGCGGGTCTGGCTCCGAGCGCTGCCCGCCCTCCGTGCCCCGGTGCCAGTGATAGTGCGGGGGTGCCCCGTGCCCAGGAGAGCGGCGCAGGCTGGCGCAGCTCACCCAGCTCTTGTCTGTGCCCCCCAGGCGAGGGGTGATGGAGCGGCTTTGGCAGCTGGGCCCGGCTGTCATGGCCCCCTGTCTCCTCGGTGCTGCTGCCGGGCAGCAAACGGCTTGAAGTGTGTGTGTGCGTTAGAGGTGCGTGTACATGGGGTGTCCTCAGACGTGGGGTGTCTCCAGGGCTGTCCTGGCCCCATGGACCAAGGGGTTGGAGGCACCAACATGCTGAGCTACTGCATGCAGAGGTCCTCCAAGCTGCAGCTCAGACTAGAAGCCCAAGGGCTGGAAACATCTTTATTCTCTAAGCAAGGGAAGTGTCGAGAGTTCCAGGGTAGAAACTTTCAGGGTGACCAAGAGCCTGACACCAGTTTCTTGTCAGCAGTGAGATGTGGGTTGAACGGAGAATTACTCTTGTAACTGAGTGGTAATGAGGTGGGGTATGGTGTGATGGGCCGCTTGTGGTAGGTAAGCGCATAAGTCAAATGCATGTATGTTCATGCTTTCTCCAGACTACAGATGATTACCTTCTGAGCAAACACAGTTTCTGAACAGCTGAATTGTCAAGGAAACATGCTGGCTTGTTGTCCAATATTTGGGTAGTGTGCTGAGAAATCAGTAGGTCCTATAAAAAAGAAACCCAAACCAATCTGGGGTTTATACACACCTAAGAAACAAGCATTTTTGGCTATCTATTGTATCTGTCTGTCATGGAATACTTTTTCTTCCTGCTTTTTTTTGTGTGTGTGCAGGTGCTAGGTTTTTATTTTAAATGCATCTTAAAGCAGTTTCGTATTAGCTTCTAAATGGGATCATTAATGCTTTGTGCTTTTCAGCCTTTCGGCTTTGGGTGGTTTCTGCATTAATTGCTGCTTTTATCCCATACTTATGTTGCTCTGGTTTGTCCACATCCACTCACCATGTAAAATTAGAGGAGTTCTTGAGCATGCAGTTTGGGTCTATAAAGATTTAGAAAGCTGGGTTAGTGTGAGGGGAAGAACAGTGGGTGTTTGCAAATGCACTAGTGGTGTCTTTGAAGACCCTTTCAGTCTAGGTTGTTCCTTTGATTCTAGGCCAGACAAGTAATAACTTTATATGGCAAAACTTACTGTTTTCATAGCTGGGGTGAAATGATTTTTGTGGGTTTCAGTTGGTGGCTTCCATGTGCAGGCTCTTCCTTTCCAAATAACTTATTGCAGCTGCATGGATTCAGGTGTAGGGCATGGCTGCCCGGGAGCCCTCTGTGCCTCAGGCTGAGTCTAGAGCAGTGTCACAGCTGTGAGCAAGGGGCAAGAGACTGGTTAGAGTCTTCATCTGTATCATCAAGCCTAGAGTGCTTCCATGCTACTCGATGCTTAAAGTTTGCCCTGTGGTGATTGACAGTGTTTGTGGCTTATTTCAGGCCTTATAATTCTGTATTTTGCTTTTAATTTTGCTTAAAAGTTAGTTATTCTCTCCTGCAGACTGTATTGTAATCTCTGTTTCCTTGTGAATAAAAAAAGGGGGAGTTCCTTGTAATGCATTGTCAGTGCAGAGACAGAGTGCAGTTCTGTGTCAGGTCAGTAAGTTTCTATAAATCATCTTGATCCTTACTTTCTTATCCTAGGAGCTTACATCCTTGCTCATAATTGTTCATCTGAATTATCTTTGTTGAGGTCACTAATCGTACAGCTAAAGACATACCTGAAAACTAAACAGCTGTTTCTTCATTTGCTGCTTTTATCTGCCTTTTGAAAGAATTGCCTCTGCATTTCTGTTAGATTTGCTTAAGACAGAGTGAAGTTGATTGAGTTTGTTAGCAGGGTTAATAGGCGGTTGTGACTTCCTCAGGCAGAAATGAGTTCAGAAAGTCTTGAATTAATCCAAGACTTCCATTTAGAGAGCAACCTATAGCTGCAATCAAACACTAGGGAGTTAATAGGTAATGTACACATTGAAGCACAAGCTGCAGCAACAGGAATTTATAAATGTAGGGCTGCCCACAAATTACAGCCTGCAAGTTGATGGCTGAGAAGAGGTTATTGCACATACCAAGTAACTGACTCAAGTGGGAGTCTCAAAAGATCTTGAATGCTGCCATACCCCACATACAAGGTTATGGTGGGTCTTCTGGTAGACATTCTTCCTTAACATGTTTGTTCGGGTGGCCTCTCTCTTATCCAGCATCCTTTGAGGATTGTTCTGCCTGTGCAAGAAGGTAGTATTAGGAGTCTGCTGAGTGTATTCTTAGCAGCTGGAAGGAGGTGAGCTGGCACTTTGCAGCATTTCAGAATGCTGTCTCCAGGCACATCTGATGCTGAATGATCCCTGCTGTAGGACTTATCACTGGAGTGCGCAAGGATAGCAGCAAAGAGTTGGTTCTAGGTTTGGCATCACTGAGCAAGGAAGCTATGGAATGCCCTCACCATCACTGTGAGCATTTGTCTCCATGCTGCACAACTGTTTGGTCACATCACCTCTCAGTGCTCCCATCTTGTGGGGGGAAAAAACCCATACTTTAATTACATCTCCTGTGTGGTAAGCAGAGCAGGACTGCTTTCTCTGCCCATTCCTGTTTGTAAAGCCTTCTGAGGCTTTGCAACATTCTGGACAGGCAAGTATTTCATTTCCCGCTACAGTTACACATATTGTCCAGTTTCCAGTAGCCTTTGAATGACCATTCATTTTCCACGGGTATGAAATAGCGGGTGTTCAACTTCCTTGGCTGTTCTGCTGCTTGTCTAGGATCCCATCTTGATGAGTCTCACCTAGAAAACAATGTGTGCATAAGTTGTTGTTACAGACCCCTACTGAGTCCCAGTGGGGCAAAATTCTTCGCAATAATAGGTTTTGCATGTGGCCCGGTACCTTTGCGGTATCCTTGGGACAGCATTGTTCAGAGGAAGCCTTGCCTGTGTTTGAATAGCGCTCGGGGTGCCAGGAGGAAGAGTGGAGGAAAAGGAAATGGGGGAGCTGCTGGTTTGTCTCGCATTCACATCAGATGACAGGAAGTGGAGATTGAGGTTGGCCGCGGTGATCTGCACAGCGCGGTGGGGCCGCATCTGCGCGAGTGACTTCCAAGCTCTGGATAACCCAAGTCGTTGCCATAGTAAAGCTTTTTACTTGTTCTCACTTCAGGTTTTCCATGACGGGTCTTCCTTCAGTACTGAAGTCCTCTTGGCTTGGAGAACTACTTGTCAAGTTACTGTTAATGCCCTCATTATATTGACAATAACAAATCATAAGCACAGCCTGAAACTGTTTGTTATACAAGACTTCAGTTCTGAGCTGTGCCATGGAGAGTGGGTGACCTGCAGTTACAAAAATTGCATGCATGGCTGGAAAATAGTGTTTGATTCATCCAGGCTCTAAATATTCTAAATAAAATCGGTTCCCTAAATTGCTTGTAGACACTTAATGGAATTTGTTTTAAAGGAACAACTACCACGTTGCTGCTAAGAACATACTATTTGAATGCAGAGGTTCTCGGAAGAGAAAACAAGCACCAAGTATTCCTTTTAGCAGCTGCAGGGTTTTATTGTTGCTAAACAGAATGCAATGGGAATCATCATTGCCCTACCACTGCCAGAAAGGAAACAGCATTCTGGTGGCAATATTTTCATACTGCTGAAACTGCGAGTGCTTTTTGTAGCAATACATTTGCAGAAACAGAGCTGAGGTGCATTTACATCCTTTGGAGGCTCTGAAAGTTTAGCATGTGGGGATTTATATACATTACAGCTCCAGAGTCAGTGGTTTTACTGGTACCCCTGTGACTACTCTTAAAGCGTGGTGGTAAAATTCGGCCACTGTGTAATCACTTCTGTGCAGAGACGGAGGGTTTATAGGCCTCTTGGAAGACCATGTGCGTGGTCTGTATTCTGAAGGATGTAGGAAACCTTTCATAATCAATTACAATGTGTTTGTTCCCCTGGGAGATAACTTGGCCCGTCTGCACTGCTCATCTGTACGTTTGCTGCACCTTCACCTCTTTAAAAGTGCATATCCTGAATGTCCACCGTGACCATCCTGTGAGATGACTCACATTCCTGGAACTTTCTTGCCTAGCTCCTGAAGCTTAACAAAGGGCTAAAGCCCTTTTCAAACATCCTATCAGGCTTTATTAGGAAAAACATTGTCTGCTCTTCCTATCTGGACTGTCCCTAAACCTGCCTGGTATGTTTGGCTCTCTTGGGCCACTACTGACCATTCATATCTGCACATGCAAGGTTTAATCCAGCGCCTGGTGCTCCATGTGCACTTGGAGTTATCCTGGTCTGCTGTCAGAGCACTGAGTGTTAGCTTGTAAGGTGCAAATTTGGCTTAGACTATGTGCCTTGCTGATGAATGCTGTGCAGCTGATCAGAGGAGATGACTAAGACACCCTTATTAAACCCTTAGACTATTCTTAAACACTAGGAATGGGGTGCAATAGTAGCAAGTGTCGTTTTCCTTCTAGGTCAGGTACTGTTGTGAAGCACTTTGGTCTCAGGGAACCAAAGGAAGCTGCAAAGAGCTTTCAGGATTAGATGTGGTCTGTACAACAAATGTGCTCCTTGTTTCAAGTTGCTCAGTGCACTAGATACTAAGCAGACAGATTTACTCTGGCTTTCCCCAGTTTTATTGGAAACAGCACACTCCCCACTGGATGGCAGGAAGATAATTGGCTAAATAAGTGTCTGACTTTCATGTGCATGTCGCTGAGAAGCTGTCTGAGCCAGAAGCATTGGCAGATTTGGGCTGGATGGTGCTGAGGTCTGTCTGGTGCCTTTTTTTTTGCCTGGTCTACTGTCAATTCCTGGTTGCAGTTTATTCTGCTTATTCTTCCATCTTCCTGCTTCCCCAGCGCTGCCGGGCGAGTGGGAGAGTGGCTGCGTTTCTGTATGATCTGGCCAAGGCCTTGCCACTGCACTGTTACTGCTTGGCACAGGGAAAGGACATGACTAGCAGTGCTTGTACAGGGAGAGGCAGCAAGAATAGCAGGGATCGCTAGTGAGGGAGGGTGCTGTGGCCTATGAGCTATGCTTGTACAGAGAGAGGAATACAGGGATGGAGCTTCAGGCAGTCACATCAGGGCTAGGGAAGGGGAGAGATGATGTTTATGCTTAAAAGTAGATGTGATTTAGAGGCAGGGGGCAAAGCCCTCCCAGACTTCTAGGGAACCGTTGCATAACTGTCCAAAAGCCAAGTATTAATAGGTCTTCTGCATGCCCTTCAGCTGGCACCACTGGGAGGGCAGCTTTGTGCTTTGGAGTTCTAGAGCAGCCCCAGGATAGTGCAGCTCAGAGCTATGGAAGCTGAAGCATTGCTGTGCAAGGCACCCTTCTCTGTGGGTATTTGGGAATATATCTGTGATACAACTGGACAGCTTATGCTACTGAGTGTGCAGTGTGTGTGTGTAAGGGGGGTTCCTTTCTATCTCGTCACTTTCAAAGCGGCGAAAGGTATCATGAATGTCTTCTCTCCCCTTCAGATACCACCTTCTCAAACTCCTTCAAAAGTTTGGCAAAGTAAAGCAATTTGACTTTCTCTTTCACAAGTCTGGTGCTCTGGAGGGGCAGCCGAGGGGTTACTGCTTTGTGAACTTTGAAACCAAACAGGTATGTTGCTTTTGTCTAAAGTTCTGATTTAAATGACTGCTTTCATTCCACATCTTTTGGATTTTGTATTAATGTAAAGCTAAAATGGGAAGGAATAAATTGTTTCCATGAAGCTACAGGCTCTTAACAGCTCCGTTCTGTGACAGCCACTTTGTGACTGCTCCTGGAAACAGCAATAGTGGTTTCCTTTCTCCTTTGCTGTCTTACCCTGAATCCTGCTTTCTAATAGTAATCAGAAAGGGTCAGTTCTATGATTCACTTTTGTAGTGAGCCCCTGGAGTTGTACCATGGAGGTGCTGCTAAAACTGTTCAAAAGTCAGGAAGTACAGGTGTTTGAAGATTGCTTGTGTGATCTCATCTGTTTGCTCTGCAATTGCTGGTAAGGATGTCAGAAGAGCCTTTACACACAGTGTGATAGCTCTTGAGAATCATTCGTAGCAAGGTGGGAACAGCATAGATCTTCAACTATGAATTGTGTTTTATGGGAGTGCCCTAAAATTGAGTTTCCACTGCTGAGTCAAGAACAGGACCAAATGGGTAAATGTCCCCAGTGTGCATGGGCAGGATCTGGAATAGTTAGAGACATGTAATCACTGTAGTGATTGTTTCCCCCATTTTCTCCCCTGAAACAAGTGAAAGACTAAGCCAATAAAGCCTGTAAAAGCCTGGATACTCTAATGTTGGAGTCATCCAAAGATACTCCTGAGCTGGGATACAATGGAATAATCTTTCTCTGCTGTTGGTTAGCTGTTCTTGCAGAAGACTGATTAACAAAGAGAAAAGGCTCTTTACATCTGAGTCAGTTTTGACTAAAACGTGGTTTGTTTATTGAACTGTCTTCCTGTGCAGGAAGCAGAAAAAGCGATCCAATGTCTCAATGGGAAGCTGGCCCTTTCCAAGAAACTGGTGGTGCGGTGGGCACATGCACAGGTCAAGGTAAGCTCGGTGTTGTGGGTAAGGATTGCCTTTAATTTGCACAATTGAGAAACTTTAATACTAAGGAGCCATTTTTATTGAGGCTGTCTTAGCCTGCCAAGATGATTTCAGTTTGTTCTAAGAGAAATGACTCCCTTAGAAACAGCAGTAACAATCTACCGCTTCTTTTGCCTACCTAAACTGTGCTGGCTGAGCTGTGAGCAGTATGAGCCATTTAACCTGATGTTCTTTGTAAGGGAGTTTCTGACTGGAGCGGTGTGAACAGGTCACTTCTGTAAATGCTCATGTTTTAACTTTTCCCAAACTCAGTGAGTGCCTGAACGTTTGAATCCTTCCCTTTGTGGCTTTGCTCCTTTTTTGGAGACAAGATACGTGGAAGTTCCCAATTACCAAGTAGTTTGTTGCTTTGTTCTACTCCTGAAAGCACTTACGTGGCAGCAGCTCTAATTACTTTTGACTTTAAAGCAACATATTTCACATCTAAGCTAAATATCCCTTTTATTGCTTGCTCTGTCACATAAAACATCAAGTTTTTCATATTAACCTAGGCAGTGCCTTCTGGAACCATCCTTGTTTTAATTTTTGTTTAATTCTTCCCTTGTTTTCCCTGCAGTTATTTGCTGTCTGGCTTTTGATAAAGCAATTTATATTGAATAACTTTCTTTGCAGATAAATGGATTTTGGGAGAAGCTGCTTGTTGCTGGTTTCCTCTGGGTAGTTTGCTTTTGATAATCCTACAAGCAGCTTTCTACACTTTCTCTTATCAAGTATTCTAGTGCATCTATTTTGGATGCTAAATAAACCAATGCAGGTATCTTCATTAAAGAACAACATGTTGTTTTAATTATTGGCTTCAAGGGCTTCAGGCTCTTGTCAGCACATCCAAGCTTGTGCAAACCCAGTCTCCATTTTCTCAAGCTCTGTAGCTACCAGAGTGCCACGTGCTTCCAGATGCCTGAGGAATGACCAGGCTCTAAAAGGAGTTTCAGCCAGAGGAGCGAGTGTCTGCTCAGCTGGAAGTTCAGCGGGGTAGCTCAGTGCTTGGCTGTCCAGGGTATGGTGAGGAACGTACATAAATAATCAGTTCAGCTTGCATGGCATTTTCTGATCCATGAATGGAAAGATTTAACAACACAAAACTTTGTCTTATTGTAACAAGTGTTTACTTTAGACAATGCCAGCACCAGGCTAAGGAGTTTTGAGACGAGTGGCCAAGACTTACCAGACCCTGTCGGTTTGAGCAGCTCTGCTGAAAAACAAACCTGACTTTGTGCCAAGCGAAATAAGGAAGCAGAACGCTGCAAATAGTTTCGGAGGCCCGGCGCCCACAGAGATGACAGGCTCACAGGCTGCTTTCTGCAGAAGGGAGATGGGTCCTAACTGGTCTTTTTAATGTTCTTTTTTCTCTCTTTTTTTTCCCCTTCCAGTAGTGCACAATGTGCTTGGGTCACCTTCTGACTCTGCACAAAGTCTGTATGAAGACCATAGCAATACAATACAGCAGTTACCTTAAAATTTGCTATCTTTGCTTCATGCTGTATATAGAGGGGGTTAAGAAGTGGTAAGACAGGTTAAGGCTTAAAGATCCATAGTACAATGCTCAGAAGTGTTTGGCATCAGTCTATGTTCTGTGTTGGTACTAAACAAATATTATGCCTGGATTTGTTTCAGTGTTTGGCCACCAAAATCACTCCTAGCAAAAGCATCACAAAATCTGAGGTGACATTAATCCAGCTGTAAATTGTATCTGCGGACAAATGTTTCTTTGTTCATAATTCCAGCTGACTTCAGTCCTTGGTCTCTTGTTCACAGAGATATGATCACAATAAAAATGAGAAGATCCTTCCAATCAGTCTGGAGCCATCTTCCAGCACAGAGCCACCCCAGTCTAACCTAAGGTAGGAGATGGGGTGGGTGAGAAGTGACCAAACTGTGGGAGTTGCAGGGGATTAACTTCTTCAATTTCGATATGATCTAGAGGTGTTGGCATTGTGTTTGGCAGGAAAGCTGTTTTTGGAAGGGCAGCATGCTGCAAAGTAACTCAGTAGATGTAAGGCACTTTAGACTTGAAGCTCCTTTTCTAACTCATGCAGCTACTGGGGCAGTAGGAAGGGAAAGCGGTGAGGAGAGGAGTTGGGAATGTGTTAACATTCCAGCTCCTTTGGCGGGAACATGCTTTGCACTTTGTATGAATTTCAGTGAGCGCTGATTTGATTGAGCAAAATGCTTATGAGCAATTGATTTCTATTGTAGTGGCAGGAGATTAAAGCAAACTCACAGGTAGTGCTTCACATAAAGCTAATTTTTGTTTGGGGTGTTTTTACCTTGTGCTTTGTTTTCTTGGCTAGTGTTAGGGCCGGAGGTCTTCTCTGTGGGATGCGGTTAAACCCTCCAGCCCTTCCATTTACCTAAAGCACATAGTGATGCTTTGCTAATTCAGTTTGCTTGGGAGGGTATGTGATTTTTCTTCCGGGTTCTCTCAATGGAACCCTATGAGGAACCAGGACTGGAGATAATGAATTTGCTTACAGATAAAATGAGCTTGGAATTCAGAAGTAACGTGCTAGGAAGTAATGAGGAGAGAGGCTTGAGTCATGCAGATTGCTAGTTATGTCAGTGGCACAAGGGAGTTGTTTTAGTGGGGATGGATGCTGCAAGAACCCGCAGCAGAGAAGGGAACATTCCTCGGTCCATACCCAATGGAGGATAGTGAATAACAAAAGCCCTAGGAATTTGGGGTGTAACCTAGGATAGCCTCTCCCTTTGGGATAAACCCTGCTAATGCTGAAATAATGTTTCTTCCTGACCTAATTAGAGTCTGGGGTTTTCCCATCCTGAACAGTCTTGTAGCTGGGAGGAAGTCTGGCTTTCATTTCTCTGCTGTTTCCAGCAGCCTCATCTGAGCTGTGCTCTGCTGCACATGCTCAGAGCTCTTTAAATGACATCATTTTACATGAAGTAGGAAGCCTTGTTGTGTGCTTGTCTTGCTCAGTGTCCTCAAGAAAGTGCTGAGTAGGTGCAAGGACCGTTATTTTGCGGTGCTGTGATATATCTTGGAGGAGCAAATCCGTGCTGAGGAATGAAATGAAAGAGCGTGGGCTTTAAGCAGTAGATTCCTGCCTCCCAACTGCACGCTGCGTGTGAATGCAGCGGTGGGAGCTGCCTGGCCCCTCCTCGTGTGACTGAGCATTCGCTTGTCAGCAAGATCTCTGGATTCTGTACTCTGATTCCATGCTAAGATCAAGCTCAATTTCTCTTCTGCTTTTTCTCTTTCCAGTGTCAGTGCAAAAATCAAGGCCATTGAAGCCAAGCTGAAAATGATGGCAGAAAATCCAGATGCGGAATACCCTGCAGCACCCGTTTATTCTTACTTCAAACCACCGGATAAGAAAAGGACTGCTCCTTATTCTAGAGCTGCCTGGAAATCTAGAAGATGATGCTTATGAATGGAGAATGGTAGTGAGAAAACAGTGCTTTGTATACCTGGAGTCCTCCAATGCTTTTGTACTTTGTAGAGTGAGAAGGATACTGCCACCCAAGCACAACACTCCTGTACATGGCACAGTGCTTTGTTACACCTTAGCTGGTCTGCTGAATACTCCTGACTGCCGGTGCAGCTTCACAGCCGAGCACTGCTCAGAGAAGTAGGGTCCCATCACAGCCTCTGATGAACATGCAAACAACCTCTCGTTCGTGTGTATTCATTAGCAAGATTAGAAACAGTAACCAGTGTATGGAGTAAAGCACAGCCAAAAATACTCCCATTTAACTGATTACTTTTTAAAGTATTTTTGAACAAAAACTATTCCGATTCATGTTTTTAACGAGGGAAAGCACTTGGTTTTGATTAACATTCTGTAGTTACCATGGAAAACTTGTGTTTTTCATCTCAATAAAACTCATTTGAAATAGATTTTGCAACACTTTTAATAACTGTGCATGCAATATTCTATATGCACTGAAGCAAATTTATGTTTCATTTTGATTTGCAAACTTCATGGTGGTACTTGATGATGCGATCACCAAAAGAGAATGACACAACACGGGTACTATCAGTGTTATTTAGGCTGTAGGTGTATGGCCCCATGTAGGAATAAGTGTATTTACACACCACTGAGGTCAGTGGCACATCTAATGTTTGCATTCGGTAATCCCCTTCAGTGGTAGCTCTTCATAAACCAGATGTGACAGCGTGAGAATAACGCTGCAGCCTCTGAGACATCTGTCAAGCACATGACCTCCATGTCTGCCCACCAGCCTGCCCAGCTTCTGGTTTCTTCTGGCTGGTAAAGGTGATTAGTTGCCTCTTGGTGTGAAGTGGCACGAGTGTTTGTGGTGAAATGGCTCTGCTGTGTGCTGGGGGTTACCTGCACCAGGTCCTTCACTGATGGGTCTGATGGATGGCATTTTGCTGAAGCCACTTGATGTGCAGCACGTTTTTCTCCCTAAACATCACGTGCAGAGTAGAAATCTGAGGGGAAAAACCCCACATTTTCTGGCAGTGTTTTCTGCTCAGTACACACAGAGCTGTGACTGCGTGTGCCAGGGGGATGTTGGAAACGTGTTCACTCAGGTCCAGGAGATGCTGGTGTGATTTTGCTGATGTTCGCTCTCTAGTGTGTCTGGTGAATCTGAAGGTGCTTCCCTGAGCTGGATAACAGTGAGTGGTCTCAAACAAGAGGAGGAAGACAATTTTCAAACAGCCCCTGGTTCCCCTACAGGGGGTGCCCAGTGGCATAGCAAAGGTGCATCTACATCTAAGCAGAGCTTGCTTCCTGCTTCTGTCCGAGTGCCTGGCACAGAGCTGTGTGTGTCTAGGATGGATGGATTGTTAGAAGCCTGAATTGTTCAGAAGTAGGTCTCGTGCTGTTAATGTTTGCTTTCTAGGTTTTGGGTACCTGAGTAAAGAGAAAAGTAGCATGAGTGGGAGCTTGTACCCCTGTGAATGTCGCTAACACCCATTTCCATTCCTCTGAACAGCCTGTGTTTTGTTCTTGCGTGGTTTGTAGTCCTCTGGATCTGTATCTGCTTCGCTTGGAACAGCAAATTCTGTTTCTATAAGGAAATTAGGAAATACCTAGATTCGACCCTAGATTCCAGCGGGGTATATGGTGGTGTTCCCATCGGATACATACTTTGATATTTATTTGTAATTAAATACAATTTATTGAAATCCTTCCATCTCAAAATAACCATTTAAAATGCATGTTTTCCTCCAGGAAAGTGAGGGTGGCAGCAGGAAGTGAGGGTGGTAAATGCTTGGCATCCGCCGAGGTCCTCTGATACAGATCTGGGCACAATAGCCTCAGTCTTTGTTTTTGTTATTATTTACTCTGTGTTCACTACCACAGTCACTCACAGAAGTGCCTTGTTTGTGCTTCGGCCAGACTCAGACCTGGGGGAGGAGGTAAATGCTCCATAAGGTCTTTTCATGAGTGTCAGCTCTGGGGCTTTGCGTATCAACTGTTCTAGAACAGGTTGGAAAAGCACTGGGAAGCATGGCACACCTTTGGTGGAGGATGCAGCCAGCTCTGAAGCTGTAAGTATGGAGATTGCCAAGCTGGTGATGGGAAGGGGAGCAGGGCTCAGCACCCAGCTCCCCTGAAGAGGAGTAGGGGACTGTTCTGTGCCTCTGGCACATGGTCCTGCCCTCTTAGGGGTTTCTTTGCTCCCCCTGTATTTTCAGCATACCCCTGGGTATCAGGGGCAGCGTTCACTGTGTCCGCAGTGTGGGTTTATCCGCAGTATTTCAACAATCTTCCTGCCTATGGTGAGCCTCCCTCCCTCGGGCCAGGTACGAAGCCATGCCTTCACCCATGGGAACACAGAGCGTGTCCAGCCCCCACGTTTGGGACTGGGGCTGAGGTGCTGGTTGACACGCAGCCTCCTTATCGCTGCCTCATACGAGCTCCGGCACTGGTGGAGGGAGCACGGGGGGGTGAGAAAGGGGATGAAGCTGATGCTAATACTCAGTGCTTCCACTGCTGTGCATTCCATACGCGCTCTCTGGGCCGTGTTCTGGTGCAGGCAGCGTGTAGCTCACTTGGGAGACCGATGTGCTCCTGGCAGGCAGCAAGCGCAGGGCACCGGCTGCCCGCAGGACCAAGACTCAATCCCAAGGCAGAGCCTGGGTTGAAGTCACGCTGTTCCTGAGCTGCTCTGGCTTTGTAGGGCCTGGAGCGCCTGGTCTGTAACTGTGAGAGCAGAGAAAGCCACCACCGTTGCCACGTTGTGCCGTGGCTGCTCCAGCCCTGCATCGCTCTCAGATGCAAACAAAACCCGCGTTGCCCTGTTCTGCCCACGCTGTATACGGGAGCAGACGGCTTTCGTGGCTGTGTCCCTGTGAACTCCTG
Source organism: Psittacus erithacus (assembly GCA_009867235.2). Classification (NCBI taxonomy): domain Eukaryota; kingdom Metazoa; phylum Chordata; class Aves; order Psittaciformes; family Psittacidae; genus Psittacus; species Psittacus erithacus. Next base: position 83,186 of record WYDI02029769.1, read on the forward strand.
CGTGTCCCTGCTGCAGCAGTCAGAGCTGATTCTGTCCCCGCCAGCGTGGACGAGTGGTTTGAATTGTCCTTTCTCAGCACCGCTCCCCTGCACTTGTCCGTGTCCCCTCTGCAGAGCCGAGCAGGAGCTGGCGGGCCTGGGGCTGAGGTTCCTGGGGGTTTCTCGGCCTTTCTTGCAACCTCAATGTTTAAACCTTAATGTCTTGTATTTATTCTAAAATGGCTTTCATCTGATTTCCCTCTCCGTTAACAATTTAGCTGTCAAAGCCAATAACGGCGAGGATCCATCCCCGGCCGCCATCAGCTCACGTTACCGTCCTGCAATTACTCCGTGGTGGAACCGCTGCCGGGGCTTTGCCGGGGAATTATCAGGTTACTAATGAAGCCCGGGCAGAGGCGGGCGGCCAGACGCCGCCGTGGTGGGTGCGATCTGCGCTGCCGCACCCGATCCCGCCCCGCGGGGGGCTCCGGGGCTGCGGCCGGTCCCGGCGGTGTGGGGCGGCGCTGCCCCCGGGGCCGGCCCGGCCCGGGCGCCCCGTCGGGGCGGGCAGTGCCCTGCAGCGGGGGAAGGACCGGGCCGGGTCTCGTATTCCGCCCCCCTCCATCCCCCGCAACCCTCCCTCCGCGGGCGGTGCCGGTGCCGCCGCCGCAGGTAGCGGGGCCCGGCGGGGCGGGCGGCCCCTGGGGCGCGGCGGGGGGGCGCCGCT
>WYDI02029771.1:0-26438 GCA_009867235.2 Psittacus erithacus
AGGGCCGGTGCCGCTCCTCCTGGCTCCGCCCCCTGTGAGTCAGCTGCTCGCGTCAGCTGAGCTGCCGGCTCCTGGGCAAGGCCTGTCGAGGGCTTGAGGCTCCCTGGGTGGCTCTCGGCGATCTGAGCTGAGGCTCCTGGGGGCTGAGCTTCCCCCCTCAGGTGTTGAAGGCGGCCTCTCTCGAGCTACTCACCTCAGCAATCCTTGAACCATCTCTCCTGAACTCTTCTACTCACCGGGACTGTATCACATGGGATTCTAAGTAGGTGTGTGACCAGGTCAAAGGTTGTTCTCCTGAATTCTGGGGTCGCAGTCATGCTTTGTGATTTTTTAACTTCCTCTGAGGTTTTTGAACTCCACCATCTCAAAGGTGCTATAGTCAAAGCTCTCCTAGCACATCCTTAGCTAGTTCCTACTTGTTTGGAAATACTGGGTCCAGCACAGCTAGCACGCTGAGACAGGGACATGCACTGTTTAAGCTGCCTTTCAGAAGAAAATTTTTCTGTGTAGTTTCTGACTTATGAAATTTTTTGGGATTTTTTTTCTCTAAATGCACGAAGACCCGCTCTTCAGCTGCAGTAGACAGACTGCTCAAAACTCCACCATTCCCACAGCTGAATCTGCTCTGGCATTTCCAGCATTTTAATATTAAAAAAAAAAAACAAAACAAAACATAGTAAAAGTCTGTTATACCTATGCCATCAGTACAGACTTCAAAATACCAAAACCTCAGCAAGGAAGAAGGTTATTTGCAGGTCTTTGTTAAATACCAAAACACAGTAAGTCACCTTTCATTTTGTGTTTCCTAATCAGAAAGAGTGTGTATGGGTAACTGTGCCATGAGTCAATGGATTTTATTCCATATTCATCTGCTAGGAAACTTTCTTTAAGACAACATGTATGCCTCTCTGAAGGAAAAAAACTTCAATTGTTTTCAAGTTATAGAGAGCTTTCTTCACACATTTAAAGAGAGATTTCCTAGAGGGCTTTTTTGTTGTATCTGTACATTAGAAAATTGACACAGATGGGCAGTCAGCTTTGAAGTTCTATTTTTCTTTGCAGACACTCAATAGTGAGAAATTGGGAACTTATGAATTGAGGTATGAGCAGTAAATTTGAAAGTTAATACTTAACTCTGTCTTCTTATTATTTCTTAAATGTGTCCTTGCCATGTATAAATGCAATTCTCAAGTACATCTATACAAAGTATAATTTGCTACAAATTGGAATTTTTTTAACAAGAATTTACTGCCCAGTGCTATTACTATAGCATATAAAGACATGAAGTCTTCAGAACTAACTTGTTCTAAAGATCTTATTCAGTCTTTAATCAAATCCACTGTGAACAGTGAGGCAATAGTGTCAGTCAATTCATCATATTGAGAGGAAATAATTTTAAGCATGAAGTGGCAAAGACAGGGATGAGCTTTTATAATAATTCTGCATTTCTGATGTAACCGTGCTTAACCTTCACAAAAGAGTGCTTCTGATCGTAAGCTTTAAATATTTAAGTCCAAATTTGCTACACTCTGCTGTGTTCTGTCCTGCAGTTCTCAGCCTCAGGTTTTACTGCTTTCTAAACTCCTCAGAAAAATTAGATCATTGAGGTGACAGACCTCAGGGCAAAGAGTTCTTGTTTTATCATTGTCTGTTCGGTGTTCACAAGACACATTTCTTCTGTGTGTCAGAGCAGATACCTTTAACAACTCTGGACGTTGAGAAGAAAGTTGCAGGTGGGGAGAAGTACACACACACTGCCACTCTCCATAGTTTAATCAGGAGCCTTTTTCCCTATGCAGAATGCTAATAGCATCATTTGTTTTCTGCTGAATACCTTAGGCAGAAGCTGCAGGAAATGGGGATTTGATGCAATTACAAATGTCAGAGGAATCATATTATGATCTAAAGCACTTTTATTCAGAAAAGAGAAAGTGGTTTCATAGGTCAAGGGGCAAAAAATAGCCCTTAATTTTTACCCCTTTCTAGTCATCAAGAATTCTCCCACATCCACTGGTGACTAAAGCAGCAACTTGATTGCTCCTGATTTGGTGACAACACTTCCAGCTTCTCTGAGTTTCCTTCTCTGCATACAAATTCACATATGCAAAATATTTAAGATTCCCAGAGGACAGTTTCAGGGCTGCAAAAGATACATGAACTATTGGGATCATCTTACTGATAATGCTCAAGTAATGCTGTTTCTCTTTAGCCTGAGAGAGTAAAGTACAAGCATTTAATGTAAGTCACGCACATGTGTTGAGGACTTTGTACAAGGAGTTCTTGTGTCTGCTAGGGTGGGAACAAATTCAGCTTGTTTGTTGTATGACTCCTATTGCTTCATCACATGTGGGATATGGAATCTGTAACATTTATATCCTTGTTTGAGATCTGCAGCACTAGATCTATCTGTAGTGGACAGAAATGTCAAAGCAGGTGCATAACCATATTTAGAACGTTGTTTTCACTACGGTTTGGGAACTTGTTTGTATGTTCTAGGCATATTTTAGACAATCTAGGAACTTTGTTTTAGTAAAATGACTTTTAAAGGGGCCTTGGCTAATCATAACACCCATCCTCAACACTCCTAATTCTGACAGAAAAGGCATTTTCCCAGTTTCAATATTTATATTATCACAGTTGCATGACAGCAGAAAGGAAGGAAACCTTACTCTACAGTATTCTTTAAATTCTCCATTCTCCTCTTGGCAAGACATACCTGATGAGGAATATATCGTGGTTACTGTGTTCACGTCAGCTTCCATTATGGATGCACAGCTGGATTCAGTCAAGGAGCCTTTGACAGTCACGGGAGCAATGCTGGGATGGCGTAAGGCAGCTTTCAGGGGAGCAATGTGGTTGTACTGAACAGAGGACAGGCAGCCAGTGAAACCGTAGACATTTGCCTTTGAAACTTCAGGGTCCAGTGACAAACTATCTGCAGTACAACAGAAAAACACACTGAGAATTCTGTCTTTCAGGAAAGCATAAAAAAAATATTTTTTTTTTCTTTTTTTTTCCTTATCTACCCTTTTTACTTCTCTTATTCCAATTTCAACTGTTCAGGCAGCCTACAAGTTCTCCCTGGCCTGACCCAGGAGGTTCCCATTCCCAGAACTTCCTCTATAATGCTACTTACAGTGAATCAAGTTGGCTCAGACATAAAAATCTGGATTGTGCTTCTTTACTGTCTGGACAATACCTAACACATCATAGCTGCTAACCTTGGCAAGAACAATAATAAACAGTAAAACCAGCAACACTAAATATCACAGGATCCTGGGAATCACGCTCTTAACCTTTTTTTGCGTCTATTAACATCAGTTTCACAAATACGAATCATATCTTCAAGACATTCTATCTCCTCCAGTCTTTTAACGAAAAAGCCTGCTCTCTATTGTCTATTATACAATGCTTCATGTGGCCTAATATTGAATGGCTTGCTAATACAGGCTTCCACCCTTCTTCAAAAGTCATCTTGCTTTCCTGATGCACCTAATCATGTTACTACATTTTTATAATCAGGGTTCCTAGGAAGCAGGGTTGTGAGCCAGGCTCTCCCTCTGCTAGCCCCATTCCACTAAGAAAATAAAAAGCAAAACTATACCTCTATTTATCTAAATAAAAATCAAAACCAATACCTCTATGCTGTTTTCTAGACTTAAGATGATAAAGCACAATTAGTTTATCTGTTGGTCTGTTTTCATTTACATTTCACAAAGAGAAAGCCAATTCAAAGGTGTTTTTTATTTAGTTACAAAAGTTTTAATATCAAAGATTGTTTGGGAAAGTCAGTGAAGGACAGTGAAGGCATCTTCTCTTTCTTCCAAGCTCTCATTTATTTACTTTCCAGAAATTGAAATTCATACTGCTCAGAGGTCTATAACATGATGTGCCTTATATCTAGGTCAATCAAACAAGAAAAACCCCACAAATACCACATCTGTAGTATCCAAACTCATTAAAAGTCTTAAAAATTACCTGCTAATGAAAAAAAAGACTTCTAGCATTGAAAGTTTTGGAAATACTTCCAGTGACAGTGGAAAATAAGGATCCTCAGCTTCTCAAGTTTATCTTCAAAGCTTGAATTAGTAAGATTGCAAACTTCAAAATAAGGTCCAATTTTTCCACTATCATTCAAATAGAGTGATTTTACAAGCTCTCAGCCAGAAAGATTTAGGAAAAAAGCGGACCTTATCTATAATTGACATTGGTACGTGAATGACAAACTTCTTTTATGTATAAGAATATACAGAGAAATATCAAAACTAGTCTAAATCACACAATGTTTTGGTGCCAAGATCTGTGGCTATTATGTCATGCAGTCAGAAGGAATTAGCAGAGACATTCTGTTTGAATGTTTTCATAGAAGTGTAATATAGAAGAGTTTGACTGCTTCCCAGCAAAGCAAGGTACAGTGTGAGGGGTCTTACAGGAGAGATGCTCATTCTGCAGAGCTGTCATGAGGACAGCCTCTGAGTTGTGAGTAACTGCAAAAAAGAGATGGGAAAGGAAATGGTGAAACTTTTCTACTGGAAAAAAGGCAGCTTTTCAGAGGTTTATATTTGCTTTTCTCAATGTGTGTAGGATTGGCTGCATTCAGGTTTTTAATGAGATGTTGGCAGGGGCATATAAAACAGACAAAGAATTGTTTCCAGGTTTCTGTAAGAAGACTTATATAAAACTAAGAGACTGACTTACAGTATTTCCCATCTTTGTTGAATTTATAAAACCCTTTGTAAACATTTTTGCTCTCAGCCTTTCCTGTTTTCTTAGTTCTGACACAAAAGGTGGATTTGTTGGTATCTTTTAGACATCAGGCAATCTAAATTGTTCTGCCCCAGTGTGCAAAAGGTAAAGCCAAAAAAAAAAATGAATTCTTTTTTCATGGTACAGTAGTTTGAACAGTCTAAAATAAAGTATTTTGAAGGCCTTTTTAAAAAAGTCAAATTAAGAGCCAATTCCAGGAGTCTTTTGTTAAAGTAAGCTTTGCATGAATGAGAACTAGATTTGTTGTTGAAAGGCTTTGAAATTTGAAGGAAAAAAAAAATCAAAGAACAAACCAAAACCCATCTCAGAGGCCACTGGTAAAAATCTCCAACATGCACAGTACAGTTTGCTTTATTATATGCTTTTAGGTGCATGCCTTATGTCTTTCAGAAAGTGGGGCTTTCACTGTTCTCAACAAGAGCCCTACACAATTAGGATGTGGATGACATGTGCTGCCCTCTGAATTCTTGAATAGATAATTTAATTCTGTGGTTATGACATGGTTATCTTTGTGAAAGGCTTAGTAAGGGCCACTGTGTCACCTGAAGTCTTTAAATCATGACAGAATCTTTTTCCAAAAGGTATTTTCACTACATGACTTGGAGGTCAGTAAAAGAAGCAACTCAGTGAAATTCCAAGGTTGGTGTTGAAGCAAGGTCATATGAAATGTCAATGGCCTTCATCTGACCTGGTTACACTGTCAACCTTTGCACGTGTTTGGCCTGGAAAATCACACTGAATTGCTGTTGATGGTTTGGTTTGATCTTCTGACATTTTAGCATTGTGATTCTGTTCTCAGTTCTGGAGATGGAGTTACTTTGGATGATTTTTACATGTAGGGGGTAGAAGGCAATCTTTTTTGGCTTTTGAGTAGTTTATATGTAAATTCACTACAACTTAAGTTTACCCATGTTTTTAGGAAGTAATTTTTAAGGTTTGTCTGCTGAGTTGTGCATAAATTGGTCTGGCTTCTTGCTGGATCTTCTGGCTGCTCCCTGGAAGCTCTCTGTAATGTGACAGCTAAGTAGGTAACTCAAAAACTTAAATCTGAGCCCAAAGTTTACCTGTGTGCTCACTTACATTCAGGAAGTCCTATTGTGGATTTCCTTAATAGAAAATTATTTTTAACATCAGACAGAGCAGACATTGCCTGTTTTAAATGTCCATGCCTTAATTAATTAATTAATCTAAGTGAATCATTAGTAGCTGCACTAAGGATAATTTACTCTGCACGCTGAAGTTGTTCATAAAAAAAGAAGCCTGAGAAACAGAAAGATAATTTTGGGAAGAGTTTAAGTGTATCCATCACCTCCTTTTGCTAAGGCGCTGAACAGCACTGGAAGATTATTTCTTGGACATTCTCACTGGATTTCAGCCCGTGACCTTGAAGTGAAAGACTCATAGTTTCCACACTGCACCTATCTCAGAAGAGTTGACTAACAGGTACTGTGTAGTTACCTTGAAAAATACGATGCTATGTATTTCAAAAACCTCAGTAAACACTGCTGATACTCATCATTAATTTAGAAAGGGAAGAAAGCATATATTGGATTAAACTGGAATTCACAAAAAGGCATCTTTGGAATAGTCTCATTTCCTGATGTGAGCCTACCACAAAGGCAGCAGAGTGAACAACACAGAAAATTTTCCTGGTTAGGACCATTGAGCTCAATCAGTTTAGCTCTTGCTTATAGAAAAGGACAAGTCTGAATGCAAGATAGGTTCCATGCATTCAATGCACCTCCAGGACACTTCTGAAAAAGTAAGGGACAGCCAGAGCAAAGTTAAGGTAGTTTTTCTCAAGTTTTTCCAGGAATGAGCAGAACATGCCAGGATTTGCTTGCTGGCAATTGAGTATTTCATGCCAAGTGGAGCACCTGAGAATTTTTCTTTCATTAGGCTTAGCTGAGATAATTTCAGACACGTATTTAGTATGTTTTCTTAAAGACAGTTTGTCATCAAAAATGAAGCACTGCTTGGAGTTTCAATGTGAAATTTGTTAGATGTCATAGTTTTTGACGCTTGAATCCTAATCTGTCACAATGCAGCCAGCCCTATGTGATTTTGCATAGGCTCAAAATATAATCTATAAAAAAGAAGAAACTATGCAAGAAGATGAAGAGATGATGTGCAAAAGAATACATGCTTTTCTTATAAGCAGACAGCTAAAATCAATTCAAGTAGCAGGAATTCACACTAAAAAAAAATTTGGATAGAAGTAGATGACCATGGACTTTTATTTAGACAGTATTATCATAAAAAAAAATGGGTGTTTAAGCATGGTGTTATCATCATAAGGTAAATGATATTGCTGGGGGATTTGGTCTCTTTTTGATAAGATACATGATGGTATTATTGGCTTAGACCTTGGATTGCTTGAAATGTCTAGGGCAGCCAGACTGCTTGTTTTGACTGCTGCCATCTTGGTCCTAAATGCCTCTCTCCTTTTTCATCGTAAGTAGTAATTCCCATTTTCCTTAATGCTTTACTAGGCTACAAAGAGAAAAACAATGACTTTTGTTATTGGATGCCCTATAATGCACTCAAGAGATCATTCTCCAGGGTATTTAAGGGCAGGAAGAGTCTGCAGTAAAGAAAAAGATCTTTGCAGTGACCACAGGAGTCCAACCAATATCTCCTGCAACCATTGCTATGTTATTTAAAATGCTAGAGCATGATATTCTGGGACTGTGACTTTAAATTTCTCAAGCAAACTGTGACCTTGTGAGCTTAAAAAATTGAATGGCTTTCCCCCCAAAAAATGGAAATCTTTTGCATGGAAAGTCTCTAGAAGAAGATTCTTCTTTGAGGAACCTTTTGTATCTCAGAGTAAATGTCAACTTAGTTTTTCTGACTTAATTATCCCATTATCATCCCCCCAGTATAATACCACTCTTGGATGAATTGCTTTGTGATTTCTTCAGTGTACAGATTCCATTTTCTTCTTGTGAATTTTAATAAGAAAAGCAAGTGTAGAAATCATAAGAATGGTACTGCACCTACATAATGATTTTAATAAATTATTTTCTAGATAAACTTTCTTCTACATACACTTTCTATCAAAGCTGAATGATTCAGTGGAAAGATTCCTACAGCTTGAGTGTTTAGCTCAGGCTTTTAAAGATAAAAGATTTCATGATCATGTGCTAGACTACACAGTTCTTTACATTGCCTGTGTAGGGAGGTCTGCTAATTCATCACTTTGAAGACACAAATAAATTAGGTCAACATTAATAGGTGCTAAAGAAATCTTTGCAACCTTTTTCTTCAGGATACTCTTGAATCCCGTTCAACACTACTCTTTTACTCTGGTATCACTACACAGCTAATATATTAAATGGCTCAGAATCAAATATGCAGACAAAGAGGTTCACCTCTCTGCATCAGTGATTATTTTTCCAGGAACTATAGTGGTCAAAGATTTAGACATGCTGGGGCACTGTAGAAAGTTTTCAAAGATTCCTTAAGGTCAACCCCAAAACAAAGAAATTAAATTTTCCATTGGGATAGCAGCTTCTTCTATACAAGACCTACACATATGCAAATATGTCTCTGAGATAAATTAAGTTGAATAATTTAAGTTGAAAGACATCTTTGAAGGTCATGCTGTTCAATCCCTTCTTCAAAGCAGAGCAAGCTTCACAGGTCAGGTTGCCAGTAGAGCTCATGGGGTTAAATACAGCAGTATGATCTCTGCAAGGAGTACTTAAAGTAAATGAACTGGGACTCTGGTTAAGATTTCACTGAGGCTTTGCCATAAACTGTATGACCCACTTGGGGCCTGAATCCAGTACTCACTAAAGACCGTGGAAAAAATCTCATTGAGACTGATGAGCTTTGGGTAGGTCCTTTTGTGTCTTTCCTCTGTATCTGTGAAGCAGAAATGACAACAAACTACAGGATAATATTTTTCTATTGCTGTTGGATACTGTGAGGATGAATTCAACAAACATCTGTTGGCTACTTGAATGCTGCTTCTTTTTACTTCCTTGTCTTCAAAGCCACACATATTTAGACTGATCTTTCTAAGGCAGCTATATGGCCCCATTACTGTGGATCTGAACAGCTCACAGCCTTTAATGCTTTTATCCTCCTAGCACCCTCTGATGTAAGGATGTTCTATTTTCCATGCTTTACTGATAGAGAACAGAGATAGTAAAGCTCAGACTGGTTCCAGTGGGAATAAAATGCCTGCTTGCCTTTATATCTGCACATAAATGGCTTGCCCAAGGTTATTCAAGCAGTCTGTGGCAGAGGGAGTGTCCCTATGTTCTGAATTCCAGGTGGGCCCTCTCTGTCTTAAACAGGTTTGGTTTTGGTTTTGTCCTCCTGCCCTCCGAATTCAGAGTTAGGCGTAGGGCAACCACTAGAAAATACAGCAGATTTGAAAAGCAGAAAAAAATATCTGAGCTTGAGCAGCTTTTGACTAAAGGAAGTGAAATGGGGTAAGGTGGTAATAGGGAAGGAAGCACTATTATTTAAAAGCTGGTCATTGTATGGACATGCAATTTTCAAAAGTGCTAAAATGGTTATCATAAGAATATCTGTTAAGGAAGAGATTCTAAGCTTTTATTAGATGCTTGACGCGCTCTTTGAGATTTCTCAGCCAGTGGGAAATGAAAAGTCAAGAAAGAAGGTGGTATAATCATCTGGTTAAGCAGCCAGGATCGGGCTGTTAGAGCAGGCAAAACAGCAGTGGTGTGACAGGAAGTAAGAAGAGTCAAATTTTCAGAACAGTATAGCACGGATATGTAGGATATGTAGAACAGAGTTTTTTTATACGGTTCTATTTCAGTGGACACTTAAATGTTCCTAATGAATGCCTTTAGACACCTAAATCCCAGTGACATCCGAAACAAAGACTACAGAAAGCCTGGGTCTACTATGAAGCACCAAGTCCCTCTGAAAATTTATGTTTGGTTTTGTTTTTTTTTTTTCTTTCATTGGGTTTATTTATTTATTTTTTTGCCAGCATGGCAAAGCTGACCATGAGCCTAAGATGTGTCCATGCAGCAAAGGCAGCCAATGATGTCCTGGCACAAGGATTGCCTTGGGAAGAGTATTGCCAGCAGGCAGATGAAGGTGGTCCTTCCTCCATACTCTGCATGAGTGTAACACTACTGAACCCATGGGTGCTGGCTTCAGTACTGGGCTCCCAATCAAAAATAGACATGAACTTCCTGGAGTGAGCCCAGTGAAGGGATGCAAAGATGACCAAGGGAATAGAGCATCTTTCCTATGAGGAGGGGCTTGATAGAGCTGGGACTCTTCAGCCAGGAGTGGAGAAGACTCAGGGGGATTTATGATTCTGTGAGGGCAAAAGGACTCTACCCAACACAGCTACAGCTGTTAGATAAAACCTGGAAAATGAAAACCTGACATAGGAGAAAACATTTGTGGAAATTCACTTAACATATGAGAACAAAACTAGAATTAGGATTAGGCTGGAATTAAAGTGACTTGCTAGGATGTATTGTGTGATTCCTGGTACAGCAATAAGATTTCCCACCATCTGGATGGCTAAGTTTATGGCTTTAGTGTCATTACAGAATATGAACTTTTGCTACTAGTATTATTACTACTAAAACAAAATCCCAATAAACTTTGGGGCAAGAAAGAAATAACAGAAGGATATATCCCTTAAAAGCTGTCTGGAAACAAGCCTGTGATGCTCAGTGGAACTGAATGCCAGACTTCTGGAGATACACCTGGGCTTTCTGGCTTGGCAACAAAATTGTACTTGTAGAGTTAATCATATTTTTGTGACTAAATCTAGTTTCTTTCCATGAAGCTGAGCTGCACATGCCAGCTTGCTGGCTACACATTTGAAGATCTTTGTCCTATGTTGCATCTTGCTGGTTAGAAAAGCCTTGGTTTATTGATTTGGTATCTATAGCTGGAGCTTTAGGCAGAGGTCATGATGAGCAATGTTCTTTTAGATTTTCAGCACCACAGCTGACTGTTGACAAAATGACAAAATTTTTAGCTTTGCTCTTACTTCAGCTGAACAGTGTCAGGTCCCCTTATCAGTCCACAAATGCTTGGAAGACTGCTGCATTCTGAACAAATATTAAATATATTTAAGGGGAAAAATCAGTTCCTGCCCTTAATCTACTTTATCTACTTAAATATCTACTTTATCTACTTAATCTACTAATGTCATATACAGTTACATTGTACAAGTAGACACTTAAGGATGTCTATAGTTTCTGTTCAGCTACCAGTCCCACAGGCTTTGGGTGCTATTAATGACACATACAGAACTGTAATAAGTGAAACAGATGTCAGGCTTAGTATGAAGGTCCAAATTTTAACAAAGGACTAAAATGTCTGTAACTAAGGAAGCATTTAGAATCTTACTGGGGACAAATAGGACTCATATAAAGTAACCTGACAACAAAATAGAGGAGTTCTACTCTCTGTCTTGTAATGTCTTTGCAGTGTTGGAGGGGTAAAGATCAAGAAGATCCACTCATAGAGCATGCAAAACTGTGGCCTCAGTGCTATATGCAATGTAAATATTCCTTTCAAAATTCAAATGGAAAAGAACTGGGAGTAAACAAGGGTAGAGGGGATGAAGGCTCACAGTGATGTTCTTATCATTAGGAAGCAGAGATGGCCCAGAGATTGTATCACTGGGCTAAAATGCTGCTTTGTGCAGCCACACAGGCAGTATGAATCACTTTACTGGAGGAAGCAATAGGAGAAGTTAATATTGCTACCAGTGCAAACAAGTAAAACTGCCAAATTTTTTTATTTACAAGATATACAAATAGGAGTACTGAAATGCTCAGGCCAACTCTTACAGCTAAACAAGCCAAACAAAACCCCAATCCTATTAAATGCTCAAGACACCAGCACAGGTTAACTCCAGCAGTATAACTGATGAATCAGGAATATTTTTAGTAGAACCTACCTGTGACCTTGCCCAAGGTGAGTGATTTAATGGCCTTAAAATCAATCTCAGAAAAGTTGTGTTTGAGTTTGAGAACTTGATCAACCTGGAAGAGGTCAATAAAATTAGTTCATTACAACAGCACATAGACACCTCTAGATCTCTCTGTACTGCAAACTTCTGGGAACGCTCCCAGCTGCAAATCAGTTAATTCTGCCCCCAAGCATGATTCAGTTTCTAAAGATAGTAAAGTGAATGTGCTTTGATTTTAGCATGAGAAGCTGAAAGGTGTACCAGAATAGTCATATAAAGGGCTTTGAAGAAACTTCCCCTGCAGAAAAGCTTAAAATGTTTGACATTGAAATCCCCCTGCTTCCCAAAATCCATGTCTAGTCATTTTAGAATACACTCAAAAGAGGGCTCTCTAGAAATGTATTGTTAAAAATTAGTTCTGCACAGAAGAAAACCTCAGTGCAGACAATAGAAGACTGGTACTTAAGCAAAATCCTGTCTTTTAGCATAAGCTTCCTTCCTAGATAATCAGGGCTACACACCCTTGTTGTGTGCAGTGTTACCATTTTACCACCCAGACATAGAAACTGTAGAGGGAAACACCCAGCTGTGGTGCTCCCTGTGTTTCTGCCTCCTTCTCACTCTACTCCTTAACATAAGGCTTCTCTAGACTTTGTCACCCTTCTCTGTTAAATGACTGCTGCCCACATCTAGACAAGTTGTTTTCTAGTATCAACTGGCATAATAAGCCTCAGAAAGAAAGCAGAAGGAGCAGTAAGGTGGTCCTCTTCTCCCTGTGTTGGAAAACCAGGTGATGCAGGGAAACAAGGCAGAGGAGGGTTCTTGGCTCTCATGAGGTTCTCACATTCAGCATGGCTTGCTTCCAGCAAAGAGACAGGGCATAGTCATGCACATGGTGACTGCGCCCTGCATTCCCTCAGCTTTTCCTTCTCTGTGAGAGGATAAGGCACCTGGGTCATATTCTCCCGTGAAACACACACGCTAAATGAAATTACATTCCCAGGTGCCCATGCCTCAGCTACTTTTCTCCCTTTGGAAACTTTTTAATGAACTATACTATGTGCTTCCTCTTGGACTACAGGTCACACACATATATCCCTAAGCCCCAGAACCAGTCCAGTGGTCCAGATGAACTTCTGGCCAAAGGTGTTTCATGACAATTCACATATTGTCACAGACAAGGGAAGGATCACTCACAGGAAAATACTACAGTTGGGCACTCTTTGAAGCAGGGTCTGGGTGGAGCTTTCGTCTAACCTACAGGGCTACTCTGCTGCTGGACCAGATTTGTTTGCACCGAAAGAATGCGAAACCTTTGCCTCCTCCTGGCGATCAGACACTGAAATCAGTGGGTCTGTTTGTGGCATGAAGTATTATTTAACACTCAACATAAAACATAGCATACCTGAACAATGAGCTCTCTGCCTTCTCTGTTAATCTTCACATGGTGCAGCTCTCGATTGGCAAAATTTCCAGAGTTAATGGTGAAAATGAGGAGCCCATCCTTACTCAGCTTGTATCGGACCTGTAAACTTCCTAGAAGCAGAGCAAATTTCTATGTATAAAACTCGTGTCAATAATGAGATACCATTCAATACCTTTACACAACATGTAACTAACTTTATTACAGTGAAGTAACAAGGTTAGAAAGTCAAGAAAGAGGCTGAAATGAAAGAGTTCAAACTGTAATGAAAAATGTGAGAAAAATAATGCAGTGGAAGAGCTTTCCTTGCTACTAGGTAACAAACTCTGCTATGAAGAAACATAATTAACTAAGTTTATCAAGGACAGGTGTCTGCCACAAAAGCTGATATACAATAGTCTGTTAAGGATCGCTTCCACCAGAGGGCATGCAGGTCTTGCACTGTTCTATAAAACTAATATTGGTGGATTTTACTATTCCTTTTCATGAATGTGTAATAGGCAATGCAGAAGACAGTGACAACTGTGAGAATTATAGCTTAATTTCAAACATTTAGAGGCCCAGACTAATTTTAATTTATATGCAACACAAGAAAAGATATATTGTAAATGCTTGTGCAGAAAAAAAAATTTTTACTTTGTATCTAATCTAATGTATTTGAAGAAGTAAATATATTCCATATAAAAATGAATGCCAAGCTTCTCTTTCAGTCTTTGTATCAAAAAAAGCCTTGTGACTTCTGATAAATAACAGTACCATAACAAACCAAATTTCACAAGAAAACAGAAAACAAGGAATCCAATATGCATTTTAATCCTTCCACAAATGACTACAGGGAAAAAGAAATAAATACACACTCGCGCACACACACACACACACACACACAGGTATATATATAAATTTTAAAAGGAATAGAACCTATTCTGAACAAATCCCTTCAAGCTTACTTTTCTGGGAATTAAGCAGCAGGGAGGAAAAAAATCTCTGAACTTTTGGAGCTCTTTTGATACATCAGCAACCAAAATGCATGTAATCACAGTGACACTATAGAGTTACAAAGCTTTCCTAACAAATCTTTTACTTTATTACTGTCTCCAAGGAGAAAATGAACACTGACAGCACCACAACTTTAGCAAAGGGTCCTTTGTTTACTCTGTTTTGAAAATCATTATAAAATCCTCTCCTATCTCCTTCAGTTTCAGCACTTCTGTTAGCACAAGTTCAAAGTATTCCAAACACTACTAGGTATTGCAGAAATCTACAGGCAAATGTAACCTATGCTGAATGGTAAGGACCAATTATTTGTCACTGAAGGATGTGCTCACGTTGTGTTAGTTCTAGGACTGGTTTCAGTGTTTGCAGAAGCAACGCTTACGTGCACATTGTGATGCAGCACCATGTCAGAGAAGCCCACTATACACCTGTACAAGCTGCTGCATATCCATTGTGCACTGCAATGTTATTCAGAGACACCTCTGACTCCGGAAAGAGTCTAGCTACTTAAAGAGGTAAATGAGCAGCCCTGCTTGGCTCCTGTATTCAGCCATGTTAATACTGCAAGACTGCTTTCTGGTCTAGAGTTAGTGAGAAAGGACATGGAGCAATTCTCCTTCACTACATAGTGTGGACACAACTGCTCTCTTCTGCCTTCCAAATCCTTCCTTAGTAAGGAGAGTTCTGTTGTCCTACAAGCTACTGTAAAAACCACTTTAAAAAAAGCTTAAAACATATAAATTTCCTGCAAAGGAAGATTTTAGCCAGCTCTGCGCAACTCACAGTGATGTTGCGAGTCCTTCCAGACTGAGCCCAGAGACCAGTTAAGATCATCCCTCCTTTTCTCTCACCAGGATGTTTGGCTGCTCAAGCTTCTAAGAGCCGCA
Organism: Psittacus erithacus; assembly: GCA_009867235.2. Taxonomy (NCBI): domain Eukaryota; kingdom Metazoa; phylum Chordata; class Aves; order Psittaciformes; family Psittacidae; genus Psittacus; species Psittacus erithacus. The sequence goes on from WYDI02029771.1 coordinate 14,999, forward strand.
CTTTTTATAACATTCAGTATATCTCAGATGAGCACTGCCGCTCTCTGAGCTTTGGAAGACAGAAACAAAGCTTCCAAAAAAGAGAGGTAAAATGAGAATGAACTACTAAGTTGAAGGCTTTTCAGCTGATTAAGAGGGCTGCTGGATCAGGTGAGCTTTTAAAGTAAAAATAAAAAAAAAGGCGATGGAAAATATTTACTTTCTCACACATAGTCATGGATGTTGGAGCAGATTTTGTGAAGAGATCTAGGTCAGTAGCAACTGCTAAATTACTCAGTGTAATATTATAGGTCTTGATCCAGCTGCCCTGAATCATACAGCAAAGCTCCCAAATTCCTCATTGCATAGCCACAACAAGGAGCTACTGTCTATCACCAGTAATGTCATATTTAAAGGTCCAAACTTAAATCACAATCCCATTTCTGGTACTGAATGAAAGATGCATCAACAGGGAATAACAGGAATAACATCTTACAATCACTTTACTCTAGAAAGACATAAGAAAAGAAGCCCAAACATATGGAAGTTAAGGGGCCTTCTTCAGACTTGCTCATTATGGCAGTGAGAGAGTTGATAAAAAATTGAGAAGATGCCTGACCCTGCACACCACAGCTGAGATGAACACACAGAATAAGCTGAAACTAAGATGTGATAGTGTAACAGATTGGTCCAAAGATTAAAATCATGTTCCACCAGAAGGACTTTATAGACTGCCTCTTACCTGGATCATTTGAAAGGAGCGCAATGCAGAAAATGGAACAGGGCCTAGATTTGGTCTGTGACCCTGTACTAGTTGCTTAGTTTGTAAATATGAAAAAAAAAAATCTGCTCTTTTTGGATTCAATGAACACAGCAGTGTACGAAATACAAATGGTACTACTATGGTCAGGTGATCACAACAACACAGAATCATAGAATAGTTAGGGTTGGAAAGGACCTTAAGATCATCAAGTTTCAACCACCCTGCCATGGACAGGGACACCTCACACTAAACCTTGTCACCCAAGGCTCTGTTCAACCTGGCCTTGAACACTGACAGGGATGGAGCATTCAGAACTTCCTTGGGCATCCTGTGCCTCACCACCCTTACAGTAAAGAACTTCCTCACATCAATCTAAACTTCCCCTGTTTAAATTTGAAACCATTACTTCTTGTCCTGTCACTGCAGTCCCTGATGAAGAGTCCCTCCCCAGCATCCTTATAGGCCCCCTTCAGATACTGGAAGGCTGCTATGAGGTCTACACGCAGCCTTCTCTTCTCCGGGCTGAACAAATCCACTTTCTCAGCCTTTCTTCATACGGGAGGTGCTCCATTGAACATTTGTGTTCAAAGAGAGTCAGCAAGACCTGCAATCTGTCTAGGCTCTCAGCTGCTGAAGGATTTACCCAATGACTTTATCAGAGAAGCACTGATTTTAAAACAGAAACCATTTGCTCCATTTCTTGGAAGATAATAGAGGAGGCTCTTGACATCCATTAAGAACAGATCTTACTTTCCACAGTGGTACAATTTTATCTTGAATCATGTAAAGAGATCGGTGAATGGCATTTTATTTTCGCAAATTGCTTTGAATTCCAGCGGCAACTTTTTCTGGATGGCTGCTCTTCAAAACTACTGAATTCAAGTTGGTATTTTGCCAGGGGTCAAATTTGTATTAATATAAACCAGAAGTACATGGGCTCATCTCTCCAGAGGTGTTTTGGAATTTATGCCACTGTAGCTGAGAGCTGATTTTGGCTTGCATTCAATACCAAAAAATTCTGTTTTCAGAGTACAGAACAAGTTGTCTACCAGATTACATTGCCATTTTGCTACCTGACAGGTAAAATAAATGGATTATTAATTACGATTATTATTAAGATTTTTTTTTTGTCCTTTGAATTTTGATTATGTGGTCCACTGACTTTCTCCATCAGATCAGCCCAGAGTCACTAGCTGCAAGTAAAAATCTTTGTATAAACCAATTCTGTTCTCCCTATCCTCTATTTTATCTGTATTTTGCATAATTTCTGCCTCACAATAGGGATTCACACTAATCATGAACAGTGTAATTTCTAGCCTTCTTGCCGTAGTCATGCCTGTCATCCTCTTTTCAGCTTCCTGTGTCTAAGCATGCATACCTGCAGTGCCATAATCCTCAAGCAATGCACTACCAGTTGTGTTTTCCTCCTTCTCTAATGTATGTGGGATTGCTGGAGGCAATTTCTATTAAGTCCATAAAAGAGGGAGGGAAGGAAAAAAAGAGGCATCATGTTTGTGGCCTTGGGCTAGAAAATTTTACTGGGCATATTAGCTCAGCAGTGCTAGGTAAGAGTAGGTTCACACTTGATTATTATAGTCATCCTTTTCAGCTTCAGATTTTGCAGACTTTAGATCAGCATGGAGATATGCTGTGCTGGCTCTAAGGCAGCCCAAGCTGGAGCAGGCATAGTTTAGTCACAGTGTTATAGGGCATAGTGTGGCCTCTCTTCACCACTTCTGGAGGAAATGAGTCTATGTGGGCTGCCATGCTACTGCGATGAGACCACTACCAGTATCAAAGCTGGCTTGCTACATACACATCACTGTGGTCTTCAGCCTGTAATGTGAATTAGTTTAATCCATAACTGTAGGGCTGAATGACATCTGTCTGCTGATATCAAAAGAGCTACAAAGGCATTTTAACAGGATTGCTGGGAGTCCCCTTCTGCAGGGGGCAGTTCTGGGAAATAGAAACCAAAGCACAGTATTTATGCCATCCCATGCTGGTGTCTCTCCTGAAACAAAACTCTCCCAGGACACACTTTAGGTGGGTTACTACTTACTAGCAGGACGCTAATGATCAGTGCCAGTGTAACTAACCAGGCAGCTACAGGAATAACATGGTGCCTCCAAACTGCTTCTATATTTCTGCTGAGGACAAGAAAAACGTAGTAGCAGCTCTTAAGTCTTGTGGTAATGAGGACATTGAACTGGTTGGAGATTTCAAAGTGTTCAGCCTGAAGGAGAAAAATATATTCCCAAACTGCAGTGTGAAGAAATACCTTGGCCACGATGTTGTATATTCTATGTCCAATACCTTTTCTGATTGAACATGTCAAGAGGAGAGTCCTCTTTCTTTTGCCTTTCTTTACAGAAGAGCCTGAGTGGAATGTCAGCAACATCTGTTAGATTTGTGGCCTATGCCAAATAACTTTCCATTCATTCTGGACTGCCAAAGCTTGTGTTGAAAATCAGATAGTAATTTTTAAATCATCAGCAGGAAAAGGAAGCATGGGAAAATGTTACAGAGAGTGTTCTAGCTCAGAGAAAAGACTTCTTGGCTTGAAATATCTCACCCCAGTGCTAGATATTTGGCAAAAATGTTAAAGCAGCTCTGCAGAAAAAAAACCCTGAGTATCAGGAATTTGGTTTATAAATCTATCATTCATAAGCAAGGTTCCTGTCACACACATCACTAGGACTACAGGTGTTGTGTCATTTAGTTTTAAAGAACCAAACAGCAAGAAAGGGAATGACATACCCTAGGAATCTCAGACAGCTCTACAGGACCTTCATTTACAGAAACTGGTTTTAAATGAGCCCAGATTGAACCCAAGATCTCCACCAACTTCATTAGCACTTTTTAATGACTTGTACTGTCTGTAGCAGCTGGCAAGACATCTTGCACCACTCAGAAAAACTGAGGTTTGTTCAGGGAGCACATGTGAGTGGCACACATAAAATGTACAAGTTTATCACTACCACATGACATCAGAAAAAATTGTCTAAACCAGGGCAGATGACAACTCTGATTCAGGAGAAATATGTCTGTATAATTAATGAAACACTAAATTAGGAAAAAGGCCTAGGACTACCCCTGCATGTCCCATTGCATCAGAGGCACCCAAGACGTTTAGGACCAATAGAACCACTTGCAGCTGTCTCAGCCACTCACCCTTGGCAGGCTGTAAGATGTTAACTACACTACACCCACCCTCAGCACTCAAGTGAGCTATAGCTAAAAGAGAAGATTATTAAGGAAGTCACCAATCAAACAAAGGATGGAATATATTAGTGAGGCTATTGATGCTGCTGCTATGAAACAGAAAAATAATATTAAAGTACTTAGCCCAGAAAGTCATTTGCAGCTCATAAGGTGGAAATGTTTATTCATTCCTGATTGCACAACAGCAGTTTTCAGTCATCTCTACCACAAAATATCTCTCTGGCAACTTGTATAGCTTCAGTGTGAGTGTCCCTATTCATAGCCTACATTATTTAAAATGAACCACTCTTTTCTCTATTAGGAGCTGCTGGCTAAGAAACCCTCCTTAATTAGCAGCTTCTCCCCAGGGATATTTACCCAGTAAATTTACTCTTCAGTCGAAGTACCACTGGTAATTTGAAAGATCAGGGCCCATCTCGTCAGTGTCCAGTGGCATTTAACTAAGAAAGTACTTGCACATTTTTAGGAGGTGACGCTTGCTATTTGTTTTGCAGGGAGAAAGCAAAAAGTGGAAGTGTTGAACATGTTTGTTGATACAATTACTCAGCTACTGCATTTGCTTAGATGACGCTGTTTCATAGGGTTTAAAATAAAAAAATCCACCCCCCAATTTTTTTGTAGTCGCTCATAATAGTGGAGAAAGGTGCTTATTTGAATGCCTCCCACTCAATGTTGGAGACATTCAGGACTTAAGGATCATATTTAGGACATCCTATATCTAAAAAACAAAAAAACTTTCATGTTGCGTTTCTTTAACTTGGAAAAAAGCACACACCCAAAAGCCCCTAAAGGAGCCTATCTGGAGGCCCGTGACCTCAGTTCACTTTGCAGTCCTGCCAGGCAGCTGGAGCCAGACTGAGAATGTCACTTCATCAACAAATGTAGCTAGTTCCCTTACGTGACTGACAAATGTGTTTAACCTTCGTAGACATCTCATTCCCACCAGCCGCCAGTTGGCTTAACACAGGCTGACCAGCAATTAAAAAGGAACTGGCAGTCATCTTGCTCCAAAGCTAGAAAAAACTGCAAATCTAAAAGATGACCCAGAGGACCACAGTCATAAAGCTCATCATGCGCAAACTGAGTGGCTTTTACACAGAGCTTATTTCAGTGATTTTCAGGGGAACACTCATCTAAACAAAACAGATCATTTCCATGCTGATGTGGCTGGGCCTAAAATGGGAACAGGGCTAACCCATGGTTGTGAGGTAATACTAAACACTGCCTTTTCAAGTTAGCTCATGGGTAAGCATACACAGTGGTGCATTTATGTATCCTGGAGGTGATGGGCAGAGCACTGCCACATTTTGAGATCTACCAGCTTGATGACTGCTGAAAAATTATCTTCTTTGTGTCGCAGCTTATCCGTGGGTGAAATAAATGAATGTTAGCATAGTTTGGAAAATGACATGAAACCTCTGGGTGAGCAGCAATTTAAAAAGCCTCTGTTAGTCATTATCATTATTTTTCCATTCCTAGATACTTCTTTTTGGTGAAGGAAGTGGTTGCTGTTTCTTTTACAAAGTGATGCTGCATTAATCATCTTTTTGCCTTGAAGGTGACTGAATATAAAGATGAAGGAAAGAGCTGAAAACATCAGATGCAGTTAAAGCTCACTGAAATTACCTGTTTTCTGATGGTGAGATTTATTTTGGTAGATTTTAAATTATACCTTTTCTACACATTCTTTAGAATTTCAAAAGTCACTTTAAGACCCTTCATTAACAAAAACTATCTGTATGATACTCTTTGATCTGATGCTCAGATCTCTCCTTCTGTCTTTAAACACACAGTGGATGCCATTGGTCTTCTTATGGTCAGACATTAAGTAGGCCCTATGGTTTACTCACCTTTGTATGTAGAAGAATCTTGCCAGGCTTTCATCTTACATGGCACTTTTCAATTAAGAGTAGTGCAGCAGCCAGGATGGCAGGAAGAGCTTTTATTCTTTACTCAGTGAATGAGATGAAAAGTATCATTCTATGAATTCCAAAAGTTCAATGTGGCTTTGTCGATTATGCATCATCACTAACTCTGTGTGAACAGCTTGCAGGCAAAAAAGGCTGACGTCCTCTGTTGTGATAACCTGAGAAATTCATACCAACCGGCCCTCACTGAGATCCTCCGGGCTTGTAGTTTCCATTCTTTTCCTAATATCTTTCAACCACTCCTGTTTCAGTTTTGGCAGTACAGATACCTGTTCAAGCTAGAACGTGTGTCATGATGTTCTAACAAATAATCATAATGTTCAGCAATGAGAACATGGAAAAAGATGGTCTGAACAGAAAAAAAGAAACAATCAATTTGAGCACTACATTATGTCTGTAGAGCTGGAGAGTGAGCAATAATCTGTTAAATAAAACTGGAGAGAAATAACCATATGCCCCTCTTCTCAAATCTCCTTTTCATTCTTAACTCATAATAAAAACAGCACAGAACTTTGTGGATTAATGGTTTTCTGTGGTTAATGATCCTTGTTTGTGTTGAGATCTATACACACTGCCTGGCTGATCACAAATCTCTGGAAAATGTTTTGCTTCTCTGACCAGTAAGTCCATCTAAGTACTGTGCATTTCACAGATTATGCCAGATTCTGTGACTGGAGAAGTTGGATACTTTAGTCCTTCTCCTGATTATAGCAAACTCTCAAGGGAAATATTTGAATTTCATAAGAAGCCACAACCACTGACAGAAAAAGAACTGACTCATGTTCTTAAGTTGTCTACTGAGAAAAATTAGAAGGATGAAACATTTACTTAGCTAGTACAAGAACCATATAATGGTAGCATTGTAATGACTTTTCTGTAGCAAAATACATTATTATACACATATACATCCACTATTTCACCTTCAAATGCATACTTCTGCAGTCTTTCACAGAATCCTACAATGGCTGAGGTTGGAAAGGACCTCTGGAGATCAAGTTGTACAACAACCCCTGCTCAAGCAGTGACACTTAGAGCTGGTTGCCCAGGGCCATATCCAGACAGCATTATATATCACCAAGGATGAAGACCACAATTCTTTAGGCAAGATGTGTCAGTGATTAGTCACCCTCACAATGAAAAAGCTTCCTGATGTTCAGATGAAACCTCATGCGTTTTGGTTTGCACCCATTGCCTCTTGAGTGGCCTTGCAATGACGTGTCAGCTTTCTCAGCACTCATGGGTGCATCCTACCAAGGCCCATGGATTTATGCATGTCCAGTTTGCTTAAGGATTCCCTGATCTGAACTCTTTCCACCAAGCATTCATTTTACTTGCTCCAGACTTTTCCACTAATCTTGACCTGGGATTCCAGAAGGCTAGTCTCCCAAAGACTAAGGCATAAACACCCAATTTCACCAGGCAAGAAGAATGAAGACATATTTTCATTATCCAGCCAACATAACTGATATGTTACAGGGAAAATTAACATGCTAATAGGAGCGCTAAAAGCAAGATAGAAAAGGAGGTTTGCTTGGTCCCAGGCTGGCTCTTCCAAGTATTATTAGTTTAGGCTCTATATTGCGTGGAGATAACTACACTGCTCCAAAGCAGTACTAGAGCCAGTGGTTCTGCTGGACTACAGCTCCCACTACACAGCTCTCTCCATCCAGAACACAGATAATTCACAACTTAAGAATAACTGAAAAATGATTACTATCAATCCTCAGAGCTAAAGGTTTTAGTAACATGGGTTCTGAAAAGACCCTCATTTCACAATTACTAAAAGAATATATATATTTCTGCACATCTATTTAAACATGGGAGCTTTTGACCCTCTGTTCTTTCTCCCCACCCTTTTCAGGGCAGTTCTACAGAAATCCAACAATCAAAATTACTTTTGTAATTTTGTAAATTCCTAGGTGCGAAATGCGAGCTGAGAACTTAAGTCTTCTAGGAGATAAACATCCCCTCCAAGCAAATGGGAACATATGTTTTCCTCCTAGCTGATTATCTGCAGACGCTGGTCTGGGATTTTATGCCAGACATCAGTATGTTCAAAGTCAGTCTGTATATATGCAGAGCACAGATCAATTATTAACTGCATCCTCAGCCTTTCCTGCTCAATGTAATACAATTACAGTTCCCTTGTTTTTCCCTTGTGGGTCTCCAGAACATCTCTTGACCCTTCATTATGGGCAAAAAAAAAACTTCATGAGTACAAACACATCCATGAATTCAGCTAATGAGACAGATCCTTCAGTTCTCTCCTCTTGGAAAGCAGATAAAGAAATCTGCCAGAGTTCTTGGCTGAATGTTGTGGCTGCTTCTCCTTTCCAGTTAGTTTTGCACACTTAAGAGATTTAGAGCGCCATATGCTAAAAACAAACAAACAAACAAACTGATTTTGGGCTCCAAGTCCACATCTTCCCTCAAAGACTTTTTAGTGCTGGATTTGAAGTGAAAATTCTAATCAGCATTCTTACTTCCTGTGAAGCGTGCTTACAGTAGGGAAACATCCAAATGACCAGAGATCCTTCTAACCACACAAATTTTTCTTATTTACATAAAGGAACTGATTGGAGGTCTCCTGCCACCTCAACCCTTTCTACTCATTGTGCCACAGCTAGCCCCCCATTTACAGGCCACTGGGGAAAATATCTTTTACGTTAACCATTCCCAATCAATCTCTCACTAGCCCCTCAGTCAGTAAATAACATCAGATTTCAGGACCAACTACAACAACTGGATGAAATTACATTTAAAACCATATAGTACTACCTGTCATATGAAATGATTTAATAGCTGTGAACCAGAGCTAGAATGGAAACAATTCTCAGTCACTCACAGATGGTTGCTTGAAAACTAGTCTCTTCAACAAAGCTGTCTCCCACACTTCCCAATATGACTTACTTTCCTGCTCCTGACCTGTTAAAAATAACTATGCCTGAAACTTGTCACCATTTTCCACTTCAGTCACATAAACCGTGCAGGTTGTTCAACGTATATAGAGGATCTTTCTGCAGCAGTTAGTTACGTACTGTGGTATCCACATTCCAAAACTAAACCCCACAAGGTGGTAAAGTAAAAGAACCAGCAAAATCACCCCCCAAACCCATGCCAGTATTTCAGTAAGTCTTATTTTACCTAATTATTTTAGTTTTCCCCATTGAACTCCACAGTGCACAGCAAGAACAGAATCAAAATATTCTTTATGTCAAAGACTGAACTAAATTTTTTGCCTTTCTTTACCATTGAATGACAAAAGCCTTGGTTTTGCTTGAGAAAAGCTGTTGAAGATGCAGCTCAACAGACTTGCAAGGCAAAAACAGTAAGAAGAATTCACATGTTCAACAGAAAGCTGCTTCTGACTTCGAGGCAGAAGGAGATTACAGTAGATTTCTAGTTTATTAGAAATAAAACCCAACATCAGTAGCTTCTCACTGATGACATTTGCTTCTTTTTTGCAGAGTATTAACTCAGCTTAGCTCTATTACAGGTTTCGCTTTCTTTTCCTATTTATTTTAGGTATCAGTTGATATCAGCTGACCCTTATAGAAGAGGGTAGTGGAGTTCATCTGCGTCCTGCTTCTGTATTCTGAGTATCAGAGTCCTAATGGAAGAATTACTCAAGCTGTCATTTGCATTCTTTTTTTTTCAATCTGTGCCTTTTTTCCTTGTCTTTAATCTCTCCTATGCAATTTCAGAGTCTTGATTTCCAAAAGAAATTGAGAACAGAGCTCACTGTGACAGCAGTAGCTACTGGATAGAAATAAATTAAGAAGGACTCAAATTGTTTAGTTTCTTATGAGATCAGATAATATATACAGATAAATTTTCAATCACTTTAGGATAGTTTGAGATTTTATCTCTTTTATTTGATGCTGGATATCGGCTGATTTCTAGATTAAGACTCATATTGTCTTTACGGAGAAAGCCAACACTGAGAATCACAGACTTGGGAAAACATTTTCTAGACAATGCACTTTGTCATATTCATATCTCATCTGATTACTTGCAGGGGGGAAAGAAGATGGAGAAAGAAGAAGCACTAACAGTTTCTTTCTTAACATTTTTCTCCCCCATCAGTTATTGTCTTTAGGGATGAAGACAAAGATACTAATACTAAGGTAATGGTAGCTTAGTGAAATCACATAAATGCAAAAATGTATGGTGAAAATTTAACCTGTTTTCTTCTTGGCAGTAGCTTCCCATGATATGAATAACTTCTGTGGACTAACACACTGAAAAGGCTAATTAGAGACATTTACCCATTTTCTGTATCTTAGTAATGGATACTATAACTTGAAATTTCTACAGCACTGATATTATACTAACACTACCAATTACTACAGTACTGATAAACTTTTCAGTGTGGGATCAATGGGACTATGTGAGCTATACATACATACCCATCTATATACACATATACACACCCATCTATATATAATGCATACACATCTATATATGTGTGTAAATTAAAAATCCATGGGTACAAAAGTTTGTCCTGTCCTCCTTAAGACTGGGGAGAACGGGACAATATGAAGTTTCTGCATACAATTTTCAAAGGCACATGCATGATTCAGAAGTGTAAGCTTTAACTAATTTTGGAAAAAATCCCTGAATTATCTTTAAAAACAACTTTCTAAAACTTACCCATAAACCGCCAGGACATGATCTAGTTGATCAAAGGTAAGAATAACCTTGTGATATAGATAAGCTCTTTGGGTGGGAGCTGTTTCTAGAAGTATTAGCTGCTAGGCACTACTGAGCCTCTCATTTTCAAGGGAAAGGTCACCTGTACAAGTCTAGAATTGTAGCTTCTACACAGACATATGGTGTTACCCAACATCTGTCATCACTTCCTTTATGAACCACCTGCCCTCTAGGGCTCCAAGAACTGGAAAGGCTTTCTGTTGTGAGCAGCATTGATTTGGGTGGGTGAAGCCGTGAGTGGGCATGAGGAGATTTTATTTCCTTTCCCAGGCCTGACACTGGCTTGTTGGGTAACTCTAAATAAATCATTTCGTTACCACAATTCTAGTGTCTCAATCAATACATATACATACTGTATCTTCTAATGATATATAATCTACTTAACAGACTGACAGTCCAAAGTGTGTTGGTGTTAAATGTGATTATTTCTTAATTTTACTGAAAACAATTGATTTTACAGGAAACATTTCACACCTGACTGGATTAGACCATAGCTGCCTATTCAGATTGACTTTCACATAAGCCCCTTTAAATATAGACTAGCTATGAATAGAGCTATGAATGCTCTGACCACACCACCCAAGTCTTGGAAGGCAGATGCAGGGACTGTGAGAATGAAGACTGGGGGCCCACTGTAGGAGAGGATCTGGTTTGAGACCGTCTTAAGAACCTGAACGTACACAGTCCATGGGACCTGATGAAATTCATCCACGGGTCCTGAAGGAGCTGGTAAATGAAGTTGCTAAGCCACTGTGCATCATATTTGAAAAATCATGGCAGTCAGGTGAAGTTCCCGATGACTGGAAAAAGGGAAATATAACCCCCATTTTCA
>WYDI02029773.1:0-10482 GCA_009867235.2 Psittacus erithacus
TTGGAGCAAGCTGCTCTAGTGGAAGGTGTCCCTGCCCGTGGCAGGGGTTGGAACTGGGTGAGCTTTAAGGTCCCTTCAGCCCAAACCATTCCATGGTTCTATCGCGGGAGCTGCTGTATTCTTTCTGTCAAACACAAAAGGAGCCTGAGCACCTCAGTCTGTGCCTGAGACATTCACCTACCTGTGGCTGGATGGGAGTCCTGTGATCCGCCAACAGTACAGCTGCGACCCGCCCAACCAGGGAGCAGTGACTCACCAACGGGATGCAGTCAAGAAGGACAACAATCCCAAGATGTCTGGAGAGATTCCTTTTGGGAGAGGTCCAGCAAAGTGTAGAGGCTCTGGTGAAGCTCGGGGCTGCTGCCGGGTTCTCATCAGCCACACTGAGGGAACTGAGGATGAAAGTGGTGCAGGGAGTTTGCTGGAGCACTCAGAAGGAAGGCGAGAGCCTCCTCGGGATGACTCAGCTCCCTGATCTCAGCAAAAGGAGCACTGAGGGAAGGCACATTTGTGGACAACCAAGAAGCAGACACCAGGGAGGGACACGGCTTAAGCCCCAGCACCACCTTGGCACAGGCATGAGGAGGAATAAACAGACTGGGTATAAACCCACGCTTGAAATGAGGGGATGCTGACCCAGCATCAGAGACATTGGTCTCCACGGGAATGATCTTGGTGGAGAATGGAGGAGAGAACCTGACTGCTGGGAGAATGGAGCTTGGTCATGGTAGGGAGGACATGGCACCATGTAAGGACCCTTCAGGGTCTCTGTCCTCAAAGTGAGAAATCAGTTTGGATCCTCCTGTGGTTTTTGCTAACTCTGACCCTAAACAATGAGACTTTTCCAAGTTGAAGTTTTCCTGACTTCAGTCAAAACCTCATTTAAATCCAGGTCAGATAAGTCCACGCAGTGATGGGGAGTCAGCAAAGTGTGAGTTCCTGCTGGAGCCTCTTGGCTTGCTCTCCATGTCACAGCACCAAACCAGGGTTTGGCGTGGCTTTCTCTCGGGAGCAGCCTGGGACCGGTGCGAGCGGAGGAGCCGGAGCTCTGCGCTGAACAAGCATTTGTGGAAATCATGGACATTTGTCCCATCTTCTCTTTCTGTCTCCAGCTGGAGGGTGGGAATCGCACTTCAAGGATGCCCCATTGATGTGCCTGGGGTTAAAAACCCGGGAGTGCCGGAGCCTGAGCGCTGTGGCAGGGACCGAAATACCCACCAGCTGCCAGGGCTGTGTGGGAGCTCGGGACAGGAACACCAGGAGCTGCAGATCAGGGCTGAGCTACATTTCCAGCGCTGCGTGGGGAAGGCTGATGGCACCTGCCCACATCCTCTGTGACTGCACACGATGCCACGTCTCCCTCAGCTTCAAGATCAGCAATTTTACCCTTCCCTGCTTTTTCCTCCTTCAGGGGAAAGCAGAAGAAGCCCACAGGGAAAGCACAGATCCCAGCGTGGGCCGTGCCACCGTGCTGTGAGCTGTCACCAGGCAGGATGTCCTCTGCAAGCTGGAGTCCTCCTCTGTGTGGCAGAGGACAAGGAGGGAAGTCCTCTGAACCAAAAATAGCCTCACGGTTTGGGAAGTGAAACCGTGTCCCTGTGACCCCTCACACCGTGCAGGGCAGTGGCTTGTCCTGCTCCAGGTGGAATTTGTCCGCTGCCCGCCCTGCTCCCACCACCCCTCTTTGGAATCCTCACCATGGGTGCTCTCCGGTAGCATCTGCAGCTGCAAACATCTGCACGGGGCTTTCCCATGAGCCCCTTTATGCTGCTCTGAGCTGGGTTTGCATTTTTGGTGTCCTGGTGGGCATGAGGACCCTTGTGATGACAATGTGGAGGGGGGCTTTTGATAAGGGCAGATAGCGACAGGACAAGGGGGAATGGTTTTAAACTGACAGGGGGGAGATTGAGATTAGACATTGGGAAGAAATTATTTACTGCGAGGCTGCCCCATCCCTGGCAGTGTTCAAGGCCAGGTTGGATGGGGCTTGGAGCAAGCTGCTCTAGCAGAAGGTGTCCCTGCCTGTGGCAGGAGGTTGGGACTGGATGAGCTTTAAGGTCCCTTCAACCCAAATCAGTCTGGGACTCTGTGATTTATCAGGCTTGGGCTGAATCCTGGAGACCTGTGCAGCAATGTGCCGCTATTCTTCACTCTGGCTGCATCCCGCCTCTGCGTTCTTCAAGCTCTGTTAACTTAGCACTGGACACTTGTCCGTGTGGCTCATCCATCTCCATCCCTGCCTGGTGGGTGCTCAGTGTGTTCTGTGCTGTGGGTGCTGACTGCAGCCATGCGCTGCTCATCACCACCCTGAAGAGGTTCCCTTGTGCTGAACATCTCCAAAGGCTCGTTACCAGCAGACCTGGAGAGCTTCACCTGCAGCATTGCCCTGGAGACACTGAGCATGAGCAGGGCTCATTTCCCATATGGAGACAAGGGGCACATGGCAGCATCAGGCCACCAGCCTGCAGGACACTGCAGCTCTCCGTCAATTCGTGTCAGGCAGCAGCTGAGGCAGCACTGGGGCGATTTCTGCTGATTTCATTTTGGGGGGTGGTTGGTTCTTTGCCTCATCTCCTCCAATGTTCTCAGGGATGTTGAAGCCTGGTCTGGTCCCAGAATAAAGCGGATTCAGCATCGTCCTGGGGCTGAATGGGTTAATTTTTGTGCTTCTCTCCCCAGCTCGCTGCGGACTCTGGCTGGGACAGAACATCTGTCTGTTGCTATGGCTGCGGTACACTTGAAGGGGATGACTGGATAATTATTGCAAACATCCATCCTGCCTGATGTGCTCCCGGCCCGGGCGCAGGGAGCGGCTCCGGCGGGTCCTGCCTGGGGAGGGGGCCGCTGGCAGCACCTCTGCATTTCCATAATGAATGAGGCCATGGCTGCAGCGCTCCCGGGAGATGCGGTGCAGAGCAGCAGAGATGAAATGGCACAGAGGGCTCCAGCCTCCCTGCACCTCACTGGAGCTCTGCTCATGGAAAACGCCCCACACAGAGCTGCAAGGGAGCTGTTCTCCCATTGCCATTAATTCACCACCCACTTCCATGTGAACAGATTGCTCCAGGCCCGATTCCATGACACCTCCTGCCAGGCACAGGCCGCAGAAGCAAGGCCATGCCCTGGTGCATTTTCATCTCCTGATGCAGCCTCTGTAGCCCTCTGGAGCCTGGGTTGCTGCAGGGTCCTGAATCATGGCATGGACCTGGTCCTTCTCCTGCTTCTTACTCTGGGCAGGCTGCTGCCTGCAGTGCTGCCTGCACTCCCTGCCTGTGCTGCTTCTGTCTGCAGCTCGGTGACTGCTTGGATCCAGCTGTGAAAGCTGCTTACCCCTGCAGTGCCTGGGCACCGTCCTGTGTGCGCAGCCGTGCCAGCCCTGGGATAGACATCACCAGGAAGAGATGGGCTGCTGCTCTGCAGGGGAGCATCACTGCTGGTCCCTGTCAGCCACTGCCTCATGATCCCCTGGGATCTTCAGCCTCACCTTGCAGCTCCACGTGCTCATCTCCGGGCCATGACATGCCATAACCCCATACACAAGTCCTTCTCCAGCTCCTAGGAGTCAGGCTGCCCTAAACACCCACACATCCCCTTTGTTCCTGCTGCTGCTGCTGGTCCTTTGCTTACTGAGATTTAACCCTGCCCTGGATCTAACCCTGGGGTGTTCAAAAACCCATCCAGCCCCTTTGTCCTCTGATTGTCCCTGTCCCAGCAAGTCCCACCTCTGAATTAATAAAGCAAAAACTAACGCAGGAGTTCCCTCTCTGACCAGACACTGCTGTGCCTTGCTCAGCCATGAACCTCAATGCAGCCGTTGTACACTTTCCCCTGTTTATCAACACGTGGTGGGGAAGGAAGTTCGAATGGAACCAGGACCAGGATGAGCACAGACCTCTGCACCAACAAAGAGCACCACAGCCAGGACCGGGTTCACTCTGCAGAAGTCCAGGTAGGACGTGCGGGACAAGGCTGCCCCTTGCTTTCCCTATAACACTGGCAATATGTAATAAGGTTTTCATGTAGCACTTTGCATCTGCAGAGCACCCACGGGCACATGGGACGGAGGCTGAGAACCTCGCTGGAGGATGGGGACAGGTAGGGATCAGGCCAGGTCATGGGACTCTCCATCAGGCAGAGCTGTCTCTTTAAAGAAGGCAGGAGGGTGGCACTGAGAGGGAGAGAACTGAGGGCTGCTCTGGGTCCTGTTTGATCCTTATCCTCCCTACACTTTAGTATATGATTCAATAAACTCCTTTGCTTGCACAACTTACTTGACTCTTATTGGCATGACTCAGGTGTGAGTGATCTGCTCACATTAGCAGGTGATAAGAGTTGAGCCCCCATGGCTACAAAAGCTTCCAGAGATCCCAATTTTGATTCAGTTGGCCTGGAGGGCAGAGCCAAGTGCTTCCCCTCCTAGGCTTTTGTAGAGGGATTGGGACAAACAAGGGTGGCAGGGTGGGAAGGGACCACACTGGCTCTGCCCAGGCTGGCATCTGCTTGCATTTGCAGAAGGTCTGTTAGAATTTGGGGGCTCCTGGAGCCTCTTTTCCCCCAAGACTTCACCATATCCTGCTGCTGAGGAAGCTCTGGGATCTTCATCCCGGGTCCCACTGCTTACAGGGATGCACAACTGCTCTGCAGAGCTGGCTGCAGAGGGATTGCGGGTGCACAGCACCTCTGAAAGCCCAGCCATCGGGATGCCCAGCTCTGCTTGGAAGTATCTCGCTTCTACATGCCTGTGTTTGGAGGTGCCTTGCCTGAAAGCACACTGGGCATCCATGAGCCGCAGGTCTGTGGGAGGATCCAGGCAGGAGCATTTCTATGGCAGATGCTGTAGAAAAGCATAGAAAGGCGATGCCACTCTGCTCACAGCATGGTCCTGTATCTGTGGTGTGCTGGAGCTGTGGGGCTGCAGGGGCTTTAGAGGACAAACTGGCTGCTGCTGCAGCTCCTGCTTGTGATCCCGGGGGGAGCACAGCAGGACACACGCTTGTCCTATGAGTGTTGTCTCCTGACTGCCCCAGCGCTGCTCCAGCGGTGGCTCCAGTGTCCCCAGCCCTTACAGGATGAAGCTGTGGTTTCCATACTTCCAGCACTGTGGGCAGGGAGGAAGGCAAGTGAGTCACCGCACAGCCATGGCTGACAGGCAGAGCTGTGCCCGGGAGCAGGGCAGTGGCTGCAGGAGGAGGAGGAGTGGGTGCTGAGAAGGGGGTGCTCTGCTCCCCAAGGCCAGTGTTGGCCTGGAGCTCGAGATGGGTCTGGTGTGGGGCTGGAGGTTTGCCATCGCCCCTACCTCCTGGGCTTGGCCCCATTTCCAACGTGTCTTGGCACCATATGGCGCTTGCTTTATTTGTTCTGCTGCGACTTGGGAAGGAGGGCAGTGTTTCATTGTCTGGCAGAGGAGGTGGGACGCAGGCACAGGAACATGCCCACGTCCCATGGGATCACCGCCTGAGCCAGGCTCTCTGCATCTCTCCTGAGCT
This sequence comes from Psittacus erithacus, assembly GCA_009867235.2. Classification (NCBI taxonomy): domain Eukaryota; kingdom Metazoa; phylum Chordata; class Aves; order Psittaciformes; family Psittacidae; genus Psittacus; species Psittacus erithacus. The sequence goes on from WYDI02029773.1 coordinate 5,487, forward strand.
GCGGGTCAGTGTCCTCATCCCAGCACAGCCCTTTGCTCCAGCGTGGATTCCCTGGAGCGTCACCCACCCACCCAGCACCGCGTGTGCGGGAGCATCCCGGTGAGAAGCACGACCGACCCACCACGGGACACTGCCTGGTAGGAGGAAAACGTGGCAGTGCTGCTCCTGACTCATCAGAGCACAGGCAGCAATCCTGCGACAGCGATGCCAGGCTTGTCCAGCACCAAAAAGTGACAGCACGCTCCACCCACCCTGCTTGCAGGAGCAGGAGCTGCTCTGCATGCCGCTGTCTGGAGGAGCCGCTATCCCGCACCCATCTCCCCGTCCCGCGCCATCGCATCCCACATCTCAGGCTACAGCCTCCCTTGCTGCTCCAGCGCTCCCTTTGGCCCTACCTCCCCCTTCCCGCTGCTGCCCAGGGCCCCATGAGCTGCAGCGCTGGGGCAGAGGCTGCCCCGGAGGCCCAGACCTGCGTGGTTTGTACCAGCCCCTGAACAAGACATCTCTCGGGGGAAGCGAATGCATCATCTTCCTTGCCCGAGGGTGCTGCGCGCTGGGGCAGCAGCCGCCGCTAGTGGAGGGCCCATGCTCTCACACCCACCGCGGGCTCGCTGCAGGCTCTGCGCGCTGCGGCTCTCCCCAGGAAAAGCTGTTTTCTCAGTGGCTTTAAAATTCACGGGGTTCAACAGCACTGACCCGGGAGCAGGTCCTGTCCCTGCCCGCTCGCAGGCTCCTGGAGGCGGCCAGGCTGCAGCCGCCTGCACAGACCTGCACGGGTTTATTTTTTCCCTAGGATTTCCAGCATCTCCCTCCTCCCGGGTATAATTCAGTCGCATGAAAAGAAGCCGGGAGGAGGAGGAGGAGGGGGAAAAAGGATGGGGAAACTTGCAAAGTCAGCCATGGTGCGGGAATCTGTGTCAGAGAGCGTTACAAAGGGAGCTGGGGACCGGCTCCCATCGCCTGCTGCTTCGTGCCAGCCCCTCGGGAGCTCGCCCAGCGCCAGGCGCGGCTCTTTCTTCCCCGGCGCCCCTCTCCGTGCCTTCATGGCGCTGCGGCCCGGGCTGGGACAGCCCATCGCGGTTGCTATGGCTGCAGAGAGAGGATGAGGGGGGGCTTACCCGGAGCAGCACCGGAGCGGCACCGGAGCCCCCCCCCACCCGCCCCGCAGCGCAGCCCACCCGGGGCCCGCTGCGCTCCCCCAGCCGCAGAGCGGGTTTTATTCCCGTGGGATTACACGGGGCTGCGCCCGCCCGAGGGAGAGGAGAAGGAGGAGGAGAGCTGGGCAGCTCGGGCTGGGCGGCAGCCGGAGGCGGCGGGGAGGGCCGGGCAGGAGGTGGGCAGGTAGTGCGGGCAGAGGGAGCGGGGGAGCCGGGGCCGGGACCCCCCCCCCCCGGGGATCGGGGCGCAGCCGGGTCGGAGCGGGGCGCAGCTGAGCCCCGGCCGCAGCGCGCAGCTGATCCCCCCCCCCCGCCTGGTGCCGCAGCGCGGGGGCCGCCGAGGCGCAGCCGCGGTCCCGAGTGTCCAAGCAGGCACCGCGCACGCGGTGCCCCCGCGTCGTGAGTGGCCGAGCGAGCCCCGGCGGGCAGCGCCCGCTCCCTGCTCGCTGCGGGGCCGGGGGGGGGTGCTGAGCGCAGCGCGGGGGGGGCTGCGGTGCAGGCAGCGGCTCGGTGCCCACCCGCCGCGGGGCTGCTCGGTAGCAGCGGGGCTCCGCGAGCTGCTGCGGAGGGGTTGTCGGTGCATCCCCCGGTCCCCGGCGCTGGGATGCAGGACCGCGGCAGCAGCATCGCACCAACCCTGTCCCAAGGGGTTTGGACCCCAAAGCCCTCGTGTGGGAGCCATCCGTGCTGCACACTTGAGGGGCTGCAGTGTGCTGGGCTGCTGGGTGACCCCTCGGGGCTGCAGCCAAGCTGTGATGCTGACCCTGCCATGGGTGCCCTGTGCCCACCTGCTCACTCCTCTGCAGCTCAGCACCGAAGGCTGTGCAGGCAGAGGTCCTGGCAGGGTCCTGGTACAGGACAGAGGCAGAGCAACTCCTGCAGGCCCCAGGCTCAGATGTGTGGGGTCAGGGGCATCAATCCCCAGCAGTGTTCAAGGCCAGGTTGGATGGACTTTGTGGGACATGGTCTAGTGTGAGGTGTCCCTGTCCATGGCAGGGAGTTGGAACTGGATGATCTTAAGGTCCCTTCCAGCCCAACCATTCTATAAGGGTGCAGGAGGGCTGTTGCTCCCACTGGATCCTGCAGCCCTGCAGTGAAGAAGCTGGTGCCAAGGCCTCAGTGGTGCCATGGTGCCAAACCCCAGAGCTGCCCAGCAGCACCCATTGTGCAGGCAGAGTGCAGGCAGGGTGTGGGCAGGGTATAGGCAGGGTGCCTCCTGTGCTCGGGATTACCATCTCCTTTCGAGCACAGGCAGCAGCTGTAATCTGATGCTCTGAAGTTGGTGTTTACAAGGGACCGGCAGCCATCAGAGGGCTCTTCTTGCTCTCCCAGTGAAAGAATATTCCTCTCCCGGCAGCATGCGGCCGCTCCGTGTGCCAAGCACTGCCCTGGCCATGCTGAGCATCTCGCAGGAGCACCCTATGGTTTTAACACCTCCGGAGCCACCGTGGTGCCCGGGGCCTGAACTGGGGACCTCACACTGGGATATTTGATGGGACAGCGGGTACAGACCCTCTGCCACGGGCGCTTGCTGGAGCCCAGCCTGTTCTCGGGGCCCTGCACCGGCGGGAGGTGGTGCTGGAGGCGGGTGAGCTCCCGCGGGACTCATCAGCTCCCTGTTGACAAATCCTTTCAATCAGGAGCAAGTGGAGCGGGACGGAGCCCGGCACGAGGCTCCCCAGCGCTGCTCCAGCCCCACGACTGCCGTGTCCTCCCTGGGACACACAGGGCCCACATCTCCAGGCTGCCCCCCACCAGAGCCCTGGCACCCCCCCACACTGTGCACAGCCCCAGCACCCACAGGGCTCATCTGCAGAGCCAAGGAAGGTGCTGCTGGCGTCCATCCATGCCCTCGTCCTTTCACCAGGGCTGGGAACCGCATCGGTCACCGCACTTAAAGCCTGTCTCCCGTGCGGGTGCCCCAGCAGAGTCTGGGCGCTTTGGCTTGGCTCCCGCAGCACAGCGTGACACGGGGCTGTGCCTGCAGAACAGATGGCACCAACCGCAGCCAGCGCCGCCACCGCAGCCAGTTTTGGGGATGGAGGGGGACCCACTGCCCTCCGGCTGCTCTGTTGAGGGGAGCTGAGCCCTGGCCTGGCCGAGGGGCCCTCGGGAGGGTGGTTTGCCAAATACCGGCTGCAAGGGCAGCCTCTGCTCCAGGCAGGTCTGAGGGAGCGGCGCAGGGATCAGCCGCAATAAAAGCCCTGTGAACCCTTTGTGCTGCACTGTGTTTAGGCAGTGCTGCCTGTCACAGGACAGCAGATCCCCCAGCTGAGGATGTTTTGTGCCCCCAGCTCACAGGGTCCTGCTGGGAGGAGGGTGAGTGATAAAGGCCAAACCAGCTGCAGGAAGGAGAAATATTAATGTGGGAGCCTTTGGGTGGGAGGGATGGGGGATTGCAGGCACCTGGGCCGGGCAGGGTTGCAGGCAGGAAGCTATAAAGCAGGTTGGAAATAGGGGCATATCATGGCAGGGAGCAGCTTTGGGCAGGGATGAGGCTGGAGCTGGAGGCAGAGCAGGAGCACGCGGCTGTGGTGAGTGAGCTGTGGTTATTCCGGGTGCCATTATTGCAGGCACCCGTTTCTAACACCCGCGGTGAGGTGGGAGCGTGATGTGCTCCAAACAACTGCGGCTGCTGGTCCTGCCCCGTGGCCCGGTGCTCACTGCAGATGGAGCTGGCAGAGGCTCACTGCTGGGAGGGTGATGGCGGAGGAGAAGGCAGGGCTGGTCCTCGCGGGTGCAGGCAGACACTGACACCATGGGGGATGGAGATGGTGAGAGAGAGAGGACGGGCAGCTCCTGAGTGTTCCTTGCTGCATCCTTGTCCCAGCCAGGAGGGCGATTGATGGGGTGGACCTGCCCTTGTTGATGCTGCACTTGCATCTGCGTGTCTTGCAGCCCCTTGAGCCTGGTGGGGGTCTGGGCTTGGCCTGGGTTTTCCCTCTGATCTCTGCTCCTGGCTGTGAGGTTGGCTTCTAGGCAGAGCCTTAAACCCAACATGCATATGAGTACTAAAAAAAGCATAATTTTATTCAATAACTGCATTGTGTGCTCAGAATTCACTTCTACATGAGCTGGATCAAGTAGGAAAGCTGGTGAGAAGGCGCGTGCTCTCCCTCTCTAACCCGCTCTGGCAGCACTTGGTACCCATAGCTTTGCATCGGAGGCTCTGGGTCCCCCTCCCCACACAGCTGGATCCAGGCTGGGCCAGCCTGGGGGGCTCTGCCTGAGTCCAGGAGTGCCTTGTGCTGCACCAAGGTGACCGCAGAGGGTCCAGCATCCCTCATCCCACTGTCCTCCTGCCCTCCCCAGGGCCTGGCCTTGCAGAGGCCACTTGCAGCTATCATCCCATGTGCCCCACATAGATGGTGAGGTGGTGGTTTTATATATATATATACGTATGCAGCTAGTTCCTTGGTAGTGGAAGCTAAAAATACCGGCCAGCCTGGCTGGGTGGTGAGGTGGCCCCAAGAGGCAGTGGGTTGCCTTGTTGTTTTTATCATTTTTAACGTGCTCTTGGCAAAGCTGCCCCAGCTGAGGATCTGACCCAGCTCATCGCAGGGTGGGATGGGGCACATTTGGCATCATCCATAGGTGATGGCAGCGAGTGGGGACAATCGGGGCTGCGGTTTATTGTGATTTGAATAAATCTGGAATGTGGGGAGCAGGGGGGGTGGGGCTGCAATGGCTCCTGTCCCCCTGCCCTGGGCTGGTGTGAGGGGCTCTGCTTGGTGGGCAGTGAAGAGATAGGGGGGTCCCGGGGCAGAATGGTGCAGCCCAGCCCGGCAGTGTCTGGGCGTGATGCCGGGGTGGGGGGGGGCGGTCCTCTGGGACTCCCG